>SNVD02013601.1:0-83035 GCA_013180625.2 Boswellia sacra | reverse complement strand
GGTCAGTGTGTGAGAGTGAGTCAGCACTGTAAAAGGTCCTAAAGATTGTACAAACAAGAACATAGTGAATTGCAGCTCTATAGCTATCCGTGGACGTATGTTTTTATAACCAAACCACGTAAAAATCCTCCTGTGCCGATTTATATTACAGTTTACTATGTTGTTATTTATAACTGCATACCTCCAGAACTTTCAATTGGTATCAGAGTGAGTTCACTGATAGACAAGTGAAGAAAACGATCACGTTGATCTAGAAGGATAGAGTTTATTCGCAATAGAGGATCCGGAACGTAACCACCTATTCTCGATGACAATAATTATCCATATTGGAAGGTAAGAATGATGATTTATATCAAGTCTCTTGATGACAGGGCATGGATGAGTGTACTTAAGGGATGGACACCGCCAACAAAGCTGAATGCTTTTGGTAGCAGAGGACGAATGGTCTGATGAAGAATACCGACGATCCAGTTGGAACTCCAAGGCTCTTAATGCAATCTTTACTGCAGTAGACTCAAACAACTTCGGACAGATTTCTAGATGCAATGTGGCCAAAGAAGCATGGGACATACTTGAGGTAAAACATGAAGGTATTACATCAGTTAAAAGATCTAAATTAATGAGGCTGAATTCTCAATTTGAAAATCTAATGATGCATAAGGATGAATCAATTTTTTATTTTTACTCTAAGATATGTCATATTACAAACTCAGCATACATGCTTGGCAAAAATTTTACTGATGCAGAAGTTGTTAGAAAGATAATTAGGTCTGTCCTAGACAAGTTTCAACCTAAAATATCAGCCATTAAGGAAGTTAAAAACACTGATAAAATGAGAGTTGATGAACTTATTGGTATTCTCCAAAACTTTGAAATAAATCAAAGTACTCGGAAACAAAAAGATAAAAGCATTGCATTTAGTGTGAAAGCTAAAAAATCTGATGATGAATGTAGTGATGAGCTTGATGAAACTGATTCTAAACAAATTGCTTTTCTAAGAAGAAATTATGTCAAGTTCATGAAAAGAAATTTCAGGAAAAAGAATCAAGGAAGATCATCAAACTCAAGCAAAGAAAAGTTCAGAAAATTCAGCAAGGAGAGTGATAAAAAGAAACCGAAGCAACCTGAAAAGAAAGGACAGATTCAATGCTATGAATGTTCTGGTTATGGGCATATTCAATCTGAATGTGCTAATCTCAAAAAGAAAAACAAAGGGCTGACAGCAACCTGGAGTGATGAATCAGAATCGAAGTCAGAACATCAAGATTGCATGAGCAATTTTGTTGCATTTATAGCATCTGCAGCAGATAAAGAAAAGGCTGTTATGTTAGATATAACAGAAGATTGTTAAGATAGTGTTAATCATTCAGATGAAGAAGATGGACGAGAATATTATGAAGAGTTGCAAGAAACATACAATGCATTCTATGGTGAATGGCTGAGTCAAAAAGAAGAAGTCAACACTTTGAAAAGGGAGATTGAAGTTCTGAAATGTGAAAAAGCTTATGCTGAAAACCACATCACCGAACTTGAAACTATTTTGACAGACAAAACAGTACACATTGAGAAAATCACAATAGAACTGATTAAAAGCAAGAAGTGTGTTGATCAACTCAAAATTGGAGCAGCCAAACTTGATCAGGTCTTGAGTCTTGGAAGAGACAACTCTAACAAACATAGATTGGGATACACAGAAGGTAATATTGCATCTTCATCAAAAACAGTTTTTGTGAAAGCCTCAACATCAGGTAAGAATTTTGAGCCGAACTCTTTAAAGTCAAGTCCTAATTCCAAGAGCAGTGAAACATTTGTTTCCCCTCTAAGTTCGTTCAAGTCCAGTCTTGAAAAGGTAAGGAAGTTCATTCCTATTTGCTATTTTTGTGGTAAAAAGGGACATATTGTTAGCCCTAAGGCTACATGATAATTTTGATGATAACAATACACATTGATTAATTGAGATTTACTAACATGTTTATTTATGTGCAAGAGTAAGATCATTAAAATAATTGTAAATCAAGAAGAGACTTATTAAAATGAAGTGTTGAAGCTAAGGAGAAGACTACATATTAAAGGCACCAAAGTTTAAGAACAAGGTTTGATTCAAGGAATGTGATACATGAGCAATATTCAATCAATTGATCATATATTTCTCTAAAAATGTCCAAATAATGTGATTCTTAAGTCTTTGGAAAGATTACTCAATTTATAACATTTCATATGTTTTAAAGAAATTCAAATTTCAAGTGTAAGGTTGTCCAAATCATCATGCAAATTGAAAGACAAATGAAAGCTGCTGACATGAGCACGGAATACTCTTTTAGACATATCTTGAACTAGAAAAATCAAAATGACTTGATTATTATGGAATTGGAAAGAGAACTTAATGAATCACATTTCATATGTTTTGAATAAATTCAAATTTCAAACGGAAGGCTGACATAATTGACATGCAATTTGGTGGACTGACATAGAGAAGAAAAATCAACTCATTTGAGCACCGAATGATATTTTATCCATATCTTGAGTTAGGGATATCCAAATGATTTGATTCTTGTGGCATTGGAAAGATGATTCAATGGAGCAGATTTCATATTCTTTGAATAAATTCAAATTTCAAACAGAAGGTCGACATAATACACATGTAATTTGGTGGACTGACACAAAGAAGAAAAATCAACTCATTTGAGCACCGAATGATATTTTATCCATATCTTGAGTTAGGGATATCCAAATGACTTGATTCTTGTGGAATTGGAAAGATGATTCAATGGAGCAGATTTCATATTCTTTGAAGAAATTCAAATTTCAAACAGAAGGCCGACATAATACACATGCAAGATGGTGGACTGACACATGGAAGAAAAATCAAGTCACATGAGTACTGAATGGTGGTTTGGCCATATCTTGAGCTAGAGATATCCAAATGACTTGGTTCTTGATGCATTGGAAAGCTTATTCAATTTTGCATATCTTTTATGTTTCATAGATTTTCAAATTTTAAATGGAACATTAACAAAAATGGTAGATAAAATTACAGTTTTTATGGTGGACAGAAAATTTGGAGTTAGTGTCTTCACTTGATTAAGTTCTTCCCATTTGCCTATAAAAGGAGCCATTCTCCCATGCATTCTATCAAGCAAAAAAAAAAAAAAAATACAAGAGAAATATCAAGTCTAGAGAGCTTTTATATTCTTTATCTACTCTTTGAAGAGAGTTGTACTTTTGTTGTAAAAATTATCCTTGTTCTTGTATTGTGGCGATAGTGAGATATTCTTGTAAAAGATAATAGTTATCCTTGAGAGAACTCTTGTTGTGTGTTATCAAGAGTTGAAGAAAGTTTCCTTGGTGAGGTTGTTCATCAAGAAGAACTCTTGATGTGGTGTTATCAAGGGTTGAAGAAAGTTGCCTTGGTGAGGTTGTTCATCAAGAAGAACTCTTGGTGTGGTGTTATCAAGGGTTGAGGAAAGTTGCTTGGTGAGGTTGTTCATCAAGAAGAACTCTTGGTGTGGTGTTATCAAGAGTTGGAAGAAAAAGTCTTGGTGAGGTTGTTCATCAAGCAAGTTGTAAAGATTCTACAACTTAGTAGAAAGCTTAGCTCGTGGAGCTAGGAGCCCGTGGACGTAGGCAAGGTTTGCCGAACCACATAAATTGAGTTTGCACTCTCTCTATCCTTTTCCTCTTTACATTTACTTGCTCTTGTGATCGTTCTTTATTGCCATTCTCTTGATTGCATTCTATTTTCATATTCTTCACCTTTGTTCTTAAAGAAAGAGTTAAATAATTTTGATCTTTCAAGAAAAGTTTTCTAAATCCGTATTGATAAATAAAAACCCAATTCACCCCCCTCTTGGGTTGCCATACCTGGGTCAACACATATTAGACCTAGATGCTTTAAATAGTTGAATCTTTTGCATAAAAGGTTAAAACAATTTAAACCGTTACCAAAATCATAAAAGCAGTGGGTTAAGAAAGACAAAACAGTATGCCATGTTGCCTTTACTACACTTAATCATGCATCTAATGATTTGTGGTATTTTGACAGTGGTTGTTTCAGACACATGACTGGAAATAAATTGTTTTTGACAAACTTTAAAGCATGCAGGGATGGAAATGTCACCTTTGGAGATGGAGCAACAAGTAAGATCATTGGTAAAGGTATTTTAAATGTCAAAGGCCTACCCAATTTTAAAAATGTCCTTCTAGTGGAAGATTTGAAAGCTAATCTTATAAGCATTAGTCAGATTTATGATGAAAAGTATATTGTTAACTTCACACAAAACAAATGCATGGTCTTTGATAATTTTGGTAAATGCATTCCAGAATGTAATAGATCTTTGGATAACTGTTATTTAGTAGAAATTGCATTTCATGCTAGGATTTTGGATTTAGAATTGTGGCATCAAAAATTAAGACACTTAAATTACAAAGACTTGGTTAAATTAACTAAGTTAGGTGCTGTAAGAGGAGTTCCTAAACTTGATGACAAAATTGATAAAATTTGTGGACCATGTCAAATGGGAAAACAAATTAGAAGTTCACACAAATCAAATCCACATCTTAGCACTTCTAAGATACTTGATTTGCTTCATGTGGATCTTATGGGTCCTATACAAATTAAAAGTATTACAGGTAAGAGATATATATGTTGACCTAGGTATGGCAACTCAAGAGGGGGGGTGAATTGGGTTTTTATTTATAAAAACGGATTTAGAAAACTTTCTTGAAAGATCAAAATTATTTAACTCTTTCTTTGAAAATAAAGGTGAAGAAGATGAAAATAGAATGCAATCAAGAGAATAGAAATAAAGAACAATCACAAGTGTAAGTAAAAATAAAGAGATAGGGATAGAGAGAGTGCAAACTCAATTTACGTGGGTCGGCAAACCTTGCCTACGTCCACGGGCTCCTAGCTCCACGAGCTAAGCTTTCCACTAAGTTGTAGAAATCTTTACAACTTGCTTGATGAACAACCTCATCAAGACTTTTTCTTTCAACTCTTGATAACACCAAACCAAGAGTTCTTCTTGATGAACAACCTCACCAAGGCAACTTCCTTCAACCCTTGATAACACCACACCAAGAGTTCTTCTTGATGAACAACCTCACCAAAGCAACTTTCTTCAACCCTTGATAACACCACACCAAGAGTTCTTCTTGATGAACAACCTCACCAAGGCAACTTTCTTCAACTCTTGATAACACACAACAAGAGTTCTCTCAAGGATAACTATTATCTTTTACAAGAATATCTCACTATCACCACAATACAAGAACAAGGATAATTTTTACAACAAAAGTACAACTCTCTTCAAAGAGTAGATAAAGAATATAAAAGCTCTCTAGACTTGATATTTCTCTTTTTTTTTGCTTGATAGATGCTTCTCTTGCTCTTGCCGAATGCATGGGAGAAGGGTTCCTTTTATAGGCAAATGAGATGAACTTAATCAAGTGAAGACACCAACTCCAAATTTTCTGCCCACCATAAAAACCATAATCTTGTCTGTCATTTTTGTCAATATTCTGTTTGAAATTTTAAAATATTCAAAACATAAAAGATCTGCACAATTGAATAAGATTTCCAACTCATCAAGAACCAAGTCATTTGGATATCTATAGCTCAAGATATGGCCAAAACACCATTCGGTGCTCATGTGACTTGATTTTTCTTTCATGTGTCAGTCCACCGACTTGCATGTGTATTATGTCAGCCTTCTGTTTGCAATTTGAATTTCTTCAAAGAATATTAAATCTGTATATTTGAATAAGCTTTCCAAAACATTAAGAATCAAAGTATTTGGATATCTCTATCTTAAGATATGGATAAAATATTATTCAGTGCTCATATGAGTTAATTTTTCTTCTCTGTGTCAGTCCACCGGATTGCATGTCAAATATGTCGGCCTTCCATTTAAAATTTGAATTTCTTCAAAACATATGAAATGTGCCCCATTAAGTCATCTTTCCAATTCCACAAGAATCAAGTTATTTTGATTTTTCTAGCTCAAGATATGTCTAAAAGAGTATTCGGTGCTCATGTCAGTTGCTTCCATTTGTCTTTCAAATTGGATGATGATTTGGACAACCTTACACTTGAAATTTGAATTTCTTTAAAACATATAAAATGTTATAAATTGAGTAAGCTTTCCAAAGGCTTAATAATTAGGTCATTTGGACATTTGCAGAGAAATATATGAGCAATTGATTGAATATTGCTCATGTGTCACATTCCTTGAATCAAACCTTGTTCTTAAACTTTGGTGCCTTTAACATGTAGTCTTCTCCTTAGCTTCAACACCTCATTTTAATAAGCCTCTTCTTGATTTTATAATTATTTCAATGATCTTAGTTTTGCACATAAATAAACATGTTAGTAAATCTCAATTAATCAATGTGTATTGTTATCATCAAAATTATCATGTAGCCTTAGGGCTAACAATCTCCCCCTTTTTGAGATGACAAACCATTGATTGCTTTAAAATATAATCTAAAATCAAGAATGAAAATAAAATCAACAATAAGCAAAAAGAATGGTACTTGTTATGAATATAAGCAATCCAACTATTTCTCCCCATTTTGTTATCATCAAAAAGATGTAATCAAATTAACTACTCCCCCTAAATATATTCTCCCCCTTAACATATGCTACCATTCAAAGATTATCATATAAAAGAAAAATTAAGACATATCCAACATACCTAATTCTCTTCTAATTATGCAAAATCTATCTTGACTAAGGGGTTTAGTCATATTTGGTCTAAGGACTAATTCCCAAACTTGATTTCTCTCAAATTGGTTCAATTGTTCTTGCATAGGACTCTAGAAGGTAATTAAACGCTAATTTGTATTCCATAATATCTTGTTCGTAAGTTAAAGTCACGCCCCCCCCCCCCCCCCCGAGCCCCCGGTAACTTGTCGTGACATACTTCACAGAGGTGATTTTGCGTTCAAATCCGAGTAGACAATAAAATGAGTACGATCCATTGTGTGATTTAGTGATAATACGCACCTAACACCACCCTTAGCCCCCCTTGATCATATATCATTTGCCATACCTTTTGTGTTTGTCACCTGTGTCTCTCCTCATATCAATAAGACGATACTTAGGGGAGCTCTTTTTGCGTACCTCTATTCCTTTGGTAATTCTTGGGAAGAATCATTTACTTCCTCAAGCTTTTCTTGTTGAAGTTATAATTCATCTTGTCTATTTTCATCAAGCCTTGATTCCTTGATTTGCCTTTCTACCTCAACAATATCATCATCTAAATTCTTTGAATAAATAACATTAGTTTCATCAAATTCAACATGCATAGATTCTTCAATAGTAAGAGTCTTTTTGTTAAAAACTCTATATGCTTTACTATGGTTGGAGTAGCCAACAAAAATTCCAACATCGGCTTTTGCATCAAATTTTTCAAGGTTATCCTTGGTGTTTAAAATAAAACATTTACATCCAAAAACTTTAAAAAATCCAATGTTGGTTTTTCTTCCTTTCCAAAGTTCATAAGGAGTTTTCTTTATTAAAGCTCTAATATGGACTCTATTGATTATAAAGCATGCAGTATTAACGGCTTCAGTCCAAAAATATTTTGGCAAATAATTTTCAAGTAACATGGTCCTAGCCATTTCTTGGATAGTCCTATTTTTTCTCTCAACAACACCATTTTGTTGTGGAGTTCTAGGTGCAGAAAAATTATGTTCAAAACCATTTTCATCACAAAAATTTTTAAATGTAGTATTGTCTACTTCACCACCATGATCACTTCTAATAGACACAATATAATACCCTTTTTTATTTTGGACTCTTTTTGTAAATTTTGAAAAAGCTTGTGTGGCCTCATTTTTAGTTTTCAAGAATAACACCCAAGTAAATCTTGAATAATCATCCACACTAACAAAAACATAATACTTTTCACCAAGGCTTCGAGTTCTTGATGGTCCAACTAAAGTAATTGTAGAGGTTTATTTGTTGAAATAAATTTCTTATGTTTAAAAGAAGTTCTCGCTTGTTTTCCAAATTGACAAGCATCACAAATCTTATCCTTTTCAAATTTTATTTTTGGAAAACCATCAACTAAATCATTTTTAGAAATTTTTGAAATTGTGTCCATGCTAGCATGACCTAACCTTCTATGCCATAACCAAGCATCATGATTAATAATGAAACAATTTTCTACATGATCATCAACATCAATATCAATTGTATAAATATTACCTCATCTATTACCAACAAATAATGTCTTATTGTTACTAACATCCTTAATCACACATCTATTAGGCTCAAAAGTAACAAAATATCCCTTACACACAATTGACTAATGCTAATCAAATCATGTTTTAAACCATGAACAAGCAAAACATCTTTAATAATAGGTGAAGAAGGGTTACCAATATCACCATGTCCGATTACCCTTCCTTTGGCATCATCACCGAAGGTCACATATCCTCCTTTCTTCATGATTAATCTTGAGAACTTGGAGGCATCTCCGGTCATATGCCTTGAGCATCCACTATCTCAGTACCACTTGTGTTTGCCACTCCTTTGTTTCTACAATCAACACTCAAAGAGAGACTTTTTGGTACCCAAATGTTCTTGGGTCCTTGGGGGTTAGTTATGGTACTTTTTGAAACCCATATTTGTTTCAAATTAGGATTTTTCTTAATATAGCAAGAATGCACTTTGTGTCTTTTTCTTCCACAATAAGTACATGAATGATTAGGATTATTCCTAGAAGATGCATGAGCAAAATAATTTTTAAAATACTTTTGATTTTTATGAGTTTTATATCCTAAACCTCTTTTGTCAAAAGCACACCTTTGGTTTTGTAACATAGAATTCAAATTTTTTATGCTTTTTGTAAAACTATCAACAATATTTCTTAAGTCATTATTTTCCTTTTTCAAAATATCATTTTGTTTCTCCAATTTATCAAAATCCTTTTGTTTTAAAATGTCATTTTCAGTTTTTAATAAATTTATTTGACTTTCCAAACTCTCAAAATCTTTTTGCTTTAAAATTTCATTTTCATTTTCTAAAGCTTCATTTATTTCTACCAACTCTTCTAATTGAGATAACATGATTTTTGACTTCTTTTTTGAAAGCATTGATTTTTGAATTTTGCCTATCAACTTGCACATGTAAATTTTGGAATGCTTCAAGTAATTCATCATATGAAAGTTTAGGATCATAGTTTCGAATACTTACCTCATCTTCACTTAAAGCCATAAAGCACATGTTTGCCACTTCGCAATCTTCTTCTTCGGTGGAGCTAGCTTCACTCTCATCCCAATTTGTGGCTTTCATTGCTTTGGATTTCTTGTTTTGACTCTTGAAGTAAGGACAATCCATCTTTACATGTCCCGGTTTCTTGCACTCATAGCAAATGACTTGATCATTTTTCTTATCTCGCTTTGAGCTTTGCCCTTGTACTCCCTTCTAGAATTCTTCTTGAATCTTTGGTTTCTTCTAATCATCCTTTTTAGCTTTCTTGTGATGAATGCAAGATCTTCATCGTCTCCTTCATCGTCGGACTCATCATCTTCTTTTGTTGAAGATTTGAAAGCTATATTTTTCTTTTTCTTGAAATCTTCTTCATTCTCCTTCAAGGTGATTTCATGAGTCATGAGAGAACCCATAAGTTCTTCTAATGGTAGTTTGGTGAGGTCTTTTGCTTCTTGAATTGCCGTCACCTTTGGCTCCCAAGATTTTGGTAGACACCTGAAAATCTTTCTCACAATTTCAACATTAGAATAAGATTTACCAAGAGATTTCAAACTATTAATAATATCCGTAAATCTAGTAAACATTTCAGAAATTGATTCATCTGATTTCATCTTAAAAAGCTCATAACTATGAACTAGCATACTAATTTTGGATTCTTTTGTTGACCCAGGTATGGCAACCCAAGAGGGGGGGTGAATTGGGTTTTTATTTATAAAAACGGATTTAGAAAACTTTTCTTGAAAGATTAAAATTATTTAAATCTTTCTTTAAGAACAAAGGGAAGAAGATGAAAATAGAATGCAATCAAGAGAATGACAATAAAGAACAATCATAAGTGCAAGTAAATATAAAGAGATAGGGATAGAGAGAGTGCAAACTCAATTTACGTGGTTCGGCAAACCTTGCCTACGTCCACGGGCTCCTAGCTCCACGAGCTAAGCTTTCCACTAAGGTGTAGAAATCTTTACAACTTGCTTGATGAACAACCTCACCAAGACTTTTTCTTTCAACTCTTGATAACACCACACCAAGAGTTCTTCTTGATGAACAACCTCACAAAGGCAACTTCCTTCAACCCTTGATAACACCACACCAAGAGTTCTTCTTGATGAACAACCTCACCAAGGCAACTTTCTTCAACCCTTGATAACACCACACCAAGAGTTCTTCTTGATGAACAACATCACCAAGGCAACTTCCTTCAACCCTTGATAACACCACACCAAGAGTTCTTCTTGATGAACAACCTCACCAAGGCAAACTTCCTTCAACTCTTGCTAACACACAACAAGAGTTCTCTCAAGGATAACTATTATCCTTTACAATAATATCTCACTCTCCCACAATACAAGAACAAAGATAATTTTTACAACAAAAGTATAACTCTCTTCAAAGAGTAGATAAATAATATAAAAGCTCTCTAGACTTGATATTTCTCTTGCTTTTTACTTGATAAAATACTTCTCTTGCTCTTCTTGTCTTGCTGAATGCATGGGAGAAGGGCTCCTTTTATAGGCAAATGAGATAAACTTGAACAAGTGAAGACACCAACTCCAAATTTTCTACCCACCATAAAAACCGTAATCTTGTCTGCCATTTTTGTCAATGTTCCGTTTGAAATTTGAAAATCTGTAAAACATAAAAGATTTGCACGTTTGAATAAGCTTTCCAACTCATTAAGAATCAAGTCATTTGGATATCTGTAGCTCAAGATATGGCCAAAACACCATTCGGTGCTCATGTGACTTGATTTTTCTTTCTTGTGTCAGTCCACCAAATTGAATGATAATTCTGTCAGCCTTCGGTTTGAAATTTGAATTTCTTCAAAACATAAAAGATCTGCATATTTGAATAAGCTTTCCAAAACATTAAGAATCAAAGTATTTGGATATCTATATCTTAAGATATGGCCAAAACACCATTCGGTGCTCATGTGAGTTGATTTTTCTTCTCTGTGTCAGTCCACCGAATTGCATGTCAATTATGTCAGCCTTACATTTGAAATTTGAATTTCTTCAAAACATATGAAATATGCCTCATTATGTCCTCTTTCGAATGCTATAAGAATCAAGTCATTTTGATTTTCTAGCTCAAGATATGTCCAAAGGAGTATTCGGTGCTCATGTCAGCTGCTTCCATTTGTCTTTCAATTTGCATGATGATTTGGACAACTTTGCACTTGAAATTTGAATTTCATTAAAACATATGAAATGTTATAAATTGAGTAAGCTTTCCAAAGGATTAAGAATCACGTTATTTGGATATTTGTAGAGAAATATATGATTAATTGATTAAACATTGTTCATGTGTCACATTTCTTGAGTCAATCCTTGTTCTTAAACTTTGGTGCTTTTAACATGTAGTCTTCTCCTTAGCTTCAACACTTCATTTTAATAAGCCTCTTATTGATTTTAAAATTACTTCAATGATCTTACTCTTGCACATAAATAAACATGTTAGTAAATCTCAATTAATCAATGTGTATTGTTATCATCAAAATTATCATGTAGCCTTAGGGCTAACACTTTGCTGCAATTCATCACCTCAAATTCTCAAATAACTTCTAATTCCAGCAATCCTCCAGTCAAAACCATTAGCAAGTCGCTAATTCCCGTCCTTTTGGAAATGAATTTCATAGATGAGAAACCAAAAACTGGCAAGCATGATCCAAATATTTGCAAACAAGAGGTAAATGATAGTGAGGTGAGAAATGCGTAAAGTCAAAGAGAGAGCGAGGTACCTGAAGTTGAATGGCAGGTATTGCCACGGTCGAGACCATGAGAAATTCTCCTAACACTACAAATGAGCCTCCTCTCTCATCCATCTATTATCTTCTTTTCTTCTATTTCTATATTATCCACTACCAAACCAACAACTCCTCAGTAATCCATTAACTGAAAACACAAACAGCCAATAAAATCAGAAAACTCTCACAACAATAAAATCGAATTTACAGCGTTGCAGTAGGAACGCTTTCTGCAATGAACTCAAGTCAATCAGCGTCAAAGCGAAATCAACAGTAGTAGCAATTGACGCTGAAGATTCCACAAAATTGAAGAACAATCAAGCAAAACCGCTGCTGCTACTACAGCTACAACTACTACAACTTGTTCCGAAGCAAAAGAAAACGAGTTCAATCAAGTCAATCTGAGAGTAAACAAATGAGAAAAAAGCAGAAATTTCTATTTCAATGGAAGGAAAGATAAACCCAGAAATGGAAACTTCGGAAAGATAACCACTTCATTCACGAGTGCAATGACCTTGCCCTTACCAGTTTTCAAGTCTCTGCTTTTACTTAGCTTCCCGAGCCTGCCACCAACAACACAAAGCAAAGTCGTCCAAAACCAATGTGATGTAGGTTTTGGAGTGATGAGAAGGACAAGGAGATGGGCGAGAAGAATAAGAAGCGGCTAGGGTTATTTCATTATCATTATATAGTATTAAGAAATTCTCGAAAGTCCATAACTATTAAAAATTATCAAAATCAACCCTATTTTCAGTCCCTATATTTCAAACTTTTTCATTTACACCATTAGACTAATTTTTTATAATTTTTAGAGCATTAAATATTTTAATTTAATTTTTAAAATAAATTATAATAATTTTTTGCATATTTAAAATGTTATATTATTGCAAAATAATTTTTTTGATATTTTTAATTGCTTAATTTTTGTCAAAGCAATTATATAATGTGATTTTCATCACTTTGAAATTAAAAAATAATTTTATTTATTTCATAAAATTTTCATATTTAAAAATTAATTTTTCTAAACTTTAATATTTAAAAATTTATTCTTTTCATACATATAATAATGTTATCTTTAATTTAAAGATTTTTAAAAATTTTATTTAATTTTAGATTAAAAATAAAATTATATTGTTTAATTATATTTAGATAAATTTATTGAAATTTTAAATATTATATTCACATATTTGAAAGAAAAAATGAAAAGAAAGAGGAAAATTTGAGAGGGAAAAGAAAAATGTAATTTTTACATACTTGTCACACTTTTATAAAAATGTGATATATATATGATTGAATAAAGACAAAAAGTGACAAATAAGATGAATTGATAGTTTTGACTTTTAAGATATGGTTAAATTTATCACTTTTTAAAAAACTGCCAAATAAAAAAATTGTGAAGTGACAAATATGTAAAAAATTCTTGTAGTGTTGAACTTTGAAGTTTTTAGAAATCTTGAAGATGGCTTGATTCTTTTTCAATCCAAGTAGGGGGAACGTCAGGATTTAGTTTCATGGAGATAAGTCATGCTTTGTTGAACACTTGTTGTAATTTGCATGCTAATTATGTGATTGTGTTGTACTTTGGACTTTATATTTATGTGTTGTAGTTTGTGTTAGCCCTAAGGCTAAATGATAATTTTGATGATAACAATACACATTGATTTATTGTAATTTACTAACATGTTTATTTATGTGCAAGAGTAATATCATTGAAATAATTATAAAATCAAGAAGAGGCTTATTAAAATGAAGTGTTGAAGCTAAGGAGAAGACTACATGTTAAAGGCACCAAAGTTTAAGAACAAGGTTTGATTTAAGGAATATGACACATGAGCAATCTTCAATCAATTGGTCATATATTTCTCTACAGATGTCCAAATGACATGATTCTTGAGCGTTTGGAAAGCTTACTCAATTTATAACATTTCATATGTTTTAAAGAAATTTAAATTTCAAGTGTAAGGTTGTCCAAATCATCATGCAAGTTGAAAGACAAATAGAAGTAGCTGACATAAGCACCACATACTCTTTTGGACATATCTTGAGCTGGAAAAATCAAAATGACTTGATTATTATGGCATTGGAAAGAGGACATAATGAGGCACATTTCATATGTTTTGAAGAAATTCAAATTTGAAATGGAAGGCTGACATAATTGACATGCAATTCGGTGGACTGACACAAGGAAGAAAAATCAACTCACATGAGCACCGAATGGTGTTTTGTCCATATCTTAAGATAGAGATATCCAAATGCTTTGATTATTAATGTTTTGGAAATATTATTCAAATATGCAAATCTTTTATGTTTTGAAAAAATTCAAATTTCAAACAGAAGGCTGACAAAATTATCATTCAATTTGGTGGACTGACACAAGGAAGAAAAATCAAGTCACATGAGCACCGAATGGTTTTTTGGTCATATCTTGAGCTACAAATATCCAAATGACTTGGTTCTTGATGCGTTGGAAAGCTTATTCAATTGTTCAGATCTTTTATGTTTTTCAGATTTTCAAATTTTAAACGGAGCATTGACAAAAATGGCAGACAAGATTACAGTTTTTATGGTGGGCAGAAAATTTGGAGTTGGTGTCTTCATTTGATTAAGTTCATCCCATTTGCCTATAAAAGAAGCCCTTCTCCCATGCATTCAGAACAATAAGAAGTGAAGAGAAGCATTTTATCAAGCAAAAAAATAAGAGAAATATCAAGTCTAGAGAGCTTTTATATTCTTTATCTACTCTTTGAAGAGAGTTGTACTTTTGTTGTAAAAATTACTTTGTTCTTGTATTGTGGTGAGAGTGAGATCTTCTTGTAAAGGATAAAAGTTATCCTTGAGAGAACTCTTTCCTTGGTGAGTTTGTTCATCAAGAAGAACTCTTGGTGTGGTGTTATCAAGAGTTGAAGGAAGTTGCCTGGGTGAGGTTGTTCATCAAGAAGAACTCTTGGTGTGGTGTTATCAAGGGTTGAAGGAAGTTGCCTTGGTGAGGTTGTTCATCAAGAAGAACTCTTGGTGTGGTGTTATCAAGGGTTGAAGGAAGTTGCCTTGGTGAGGTTGTTCATCAAGAAGAAATCTTGGTGTGGTGTTATCAAGGGTTGGAAGAAAAAGTCTTGGTGAGGTTGTTCATCAAGCAAGTTGTAAAGATTTCTACAACTTAGTGAAAAGCTGAGCTCGTGGAGCTAGGAGCCCGTGGACGTAGGCAAGGTTTGCCGAACCACGTACATCAAGTTTGCACTCTCTCTATCCCTATACTCTTTACAGTTACTTGCACTTGTGATTGCTCATTATTATTATTCTCTTGATTACATATTTGATAACTTCTAATTTCATCTTCTTCACCTTCATTCTCAAAGAAATAGTAAACTAATTTTGATCTTTCAAGAAAAGTTTTACAAATCCGTTTTGATAAATAAAAACCCAATTCACCCCCCTCTTGGGTTGCCATACCTAGGTCAACAGTTTGGACTACATATTTGTGTCTTGTACTTTGCTCTCTAAACTTATTTGTTATACTTTAGACTTTATATTTCCGAGTTTTGGACTCTAACAATATATGTTGTCGACTTGGATTTTGAGTAGCTTTCAAATGAAATGAAATTGTATGTTAAGGGTGAGTGTATATTAGGTTGAAAGTGCTTTTGCTTTGCTTTGCTTAGCTTAGATGGGAGAAATTGGGTTTGTAGTGTTTTAGTTTTGGTTGTGTTTACCATTGAGTTTCATGACTTTCATCCTTGTTTGGAATTTTGATATATATAAATTTGTTAGCATTTGAAGTTTTGACAAATGGTAAACTAGATCTTGGGCTTAAAAGTTCTAAATTTATGTCAATTAGCCTTAATTTATATATGATGCAAGTTAATTTATATCAATGGGTCTTCTTTTGTAAGTAATATAGGTTCATTTTTGTTAATGGGCCTTGCTTTGCATACAATATACCCTTTTAAAATATATATGAGCTTAATATAAATGTTGTAAAACAAGTTAAAAAAAAGGTAAAATTGGGCTTTGACCAACCCGACCCGATCTGATATTTTGAATTGCACACTTAAAAAACCCTATCATGGGTCAAAAATTCCTAATCTAATGTTATATTAGGTTAGATAAATTCGACTCGATCCGACCCGTGTGTACCCCTACATTGGGTAGTAAACACGCATCCGCGTTCACATTTTCTCAACTAAATTTAATACAGAAGTTAATCTCTATGTCAAAACCATAATTTGAAAATAGCTTCTCATAATAGCCGGCAAGCTGGAACAGAGGCTAACAAGCTCAAGCCCCGGCATTCCTACGGCCAACACGAGCAATAAACCAGCTTTGACTGGAGCAACTGATCGTCCAGAGCCACACTGCATGAATTGCAAATAATAGTTAAGAGAAAACTTCTGAGACCAGAAGTCGCAAAATTATAAGAAGCATGTTATCGATATAGAAGCCATATTCCAGATTAGTTCCAGCACAACAAATGATGCAATGTCCAATCATTTATTGACAAACACCGTAAACCATTAAATAAAAAAGCCATGAGAAAAGGATTTATCAACAAGGTTTTACTAGAAAATTCCCCAACGTAATTAACCGAAAACAGAGTAAGTCCAAGACAAAGGCCTCAGCACTACTTAATTTGTCCGTCACTGATAAGATAATCAGACGATGTCTGGCAATTCTTGCATCATAGGCGACCCAATAGAAGATTTGGAAACTCCTTAAAAAGATATTTATAGCAGAGACGTGAAATATAGGAATGTATATGTTTCTCAAACAACTTGAATTCTGAAATCATAAGAGCAGTCTTCCATGAAGGCGTCAGCAACTACACATATCTCGGTCATTGATAAGGTGATCCGACAATGTAGGCAATTTCAAATGATTATGGCATAGCCTCCTCGGCAGAAAAGTTAAGAAAACAAAATATGAAAACTATAAACTCAATAACAGAAAAACCCTCCGACATAGACATGATCATTCTTGTCTTAATATCATATAAATTAATGCTTTCAATGGTTAAACGGTTTTCTACAGAGCCTCAATAAATATTTCATCTTTCAATCATTGTCAAACATATGACAATGTAGGCAAAGTCTTTGAATCATCATAGGCCACGTCAGTGGAAGATTTAGCAGCAAAGTGAAATACAATCGTCGTTATTATGGCAGACAATATTTTTTTCTTCACAAAAGAAATAGAATATCAACAAGGAAGGAACAGACACACAAAGTGGACTAGAAGTCCATAGGGACATCAAAAACTATCCCAAAGAAGAAAAGCAAAATCTATACAAAACGTAAAAGAAGAAAAAACTACCATAGTAAGAAACAAAGTACCAGTTATAAATTATTAAAGAGGGAAAAGAATCAGCGGCACTACCAAAACCATTAACAGGAGAGCATTTGAATTTACCTTTTCACATCTGAGAAATCCAAGCAATAAGCATTCACATGTCATAAGAAAAAAATAAAGCAAACTACTGGGACATACGTCTCGCGTAGATCTATGAAATTGACAAAAACAGTTCTTTTGTTCCCTCACGAAGACCTTGCGGAGGTCTCATGACAGTTCTGCGCCTGTCTGCAGCAAGTTCAGGATTATTCTATTTTAATAAGTTTATTAACATAATATAATAAAATTTAAATACATATCCATTTGAAATTATATAAGAAAAAAATGATTTGTAATAACCCCAAATCAATTCAGTGCATAGTTTATATCAAATTATGTAAACTAAAATTCGGTATTGTATTTGACAGTATATGTATATATAGAGTGAGACTCTACTCCGAACATCCGGACTCGAACAAAATCCGGATCTTGTAATCTCGGCCGTTGGATTGTTTAAATCCGGGTTTTATAATCTCGACCGTTGAATTGATTGGACGGTTGTGATAAAAGCCAACACCTGGGAGTCCTCGGTCACAACACAAAAGTGACTTCTATGCGGTTTTTCTCTCCACCATTTTTCTCTTAAAACACTTCTCTCTTCGCCACTTTCTTACTCGTGATGGCCAGTGTCCATTATTCAACCATGAAGATAAGTTTATTTATATCTTTTAGATGATATATATTTATATCTTTTAGATAATCCGGTTGTACTTTGATTGTTTATTTTGAGTTCAAATAACATTTTTTTGCAGATCAAGAGACCGAAGAAAAAAGGAGAAATACTTTGCAAGGATTAGAGGGAAAAAAAATAGAAAGAGAAATCTACAATTCCATTGCAGCTCAAGGCCACCCATCTTTGACTTATTCAGATATGTTATTAGCTTCTCTTCTCCAGTTATGACTATCATGACGATGGATCAAAGATGCCCTTTTCTAACAAATCTAAATTATAATAACATATTCCCAGGATGCTAGAGAGAAATGGAAGAGAGTTGAAGGACATATATCAACTAGGAAACTACAAAGGTCAAGGAGGAAGGTTCTGCAGGAGATTTTGAAAGAAATAGTGAGGAGAGAGAAGAGATCTGGACATATAAGAGGGTGTTTTGGGAGAGATAAAGGTACACAGAGATGAGCAATCAATTTCTAGTCTTGTTCATTTAAATGCAGCCGAGCTGTGACCACAAGTTTTTGTTGTATACTTTTTAATATTTAGAGAATGTTGCTTCTTAGTCGTGTCCAATCAATCTAACGGTCGAGATTACAAGATTCGCATTTTGTTTAAATCGGACGCCCCGAAGGAGAGTCTCACTATATGTCTATATATATATATTATTTAAATAAAATATATAAATAAGAGAACAAGTAAACAAATAAATCAATCAAAAATTGTCAACAATATAGAATCTCTTTGTCATATGTTATTATTATGTTAAGGGTGGGTTTTAATAACTTTAGAATTTTAATCAAAGAAAAGGTTATATTTAAATTTATTTAATATTGATAAAATGATGTAATAAGAAAAATATAAAATAAAAATGTAACAATAATTTAACAAGAAATAATATAAAATTAGGAAATAACAATTTTATAATTCATAATCTTTTTAAAAGTCCTAACTAAACATATAAAAGCCATAAATATGAGTATATAATTAATAAATACCTATTTAGAGTTGCCAACCAAAGCCATTCTTGTTTACCTAATATTAGCCAAAAGTACTATTCATCTTTCCAAGAATATCATTCTACAATTTCGTATACAAATCATAAATAACGAATAAATATCGTAATTGAATGCAGAAAAATAAAAATTATAATTGAAGTTACTATTTATGTTTTATGGAATTTAACTAAAATTTCTCAAAACTTTATAAAAATCGTAACCGGGTAAATAAAAGCCGTAAATAAAGATATAAAAACTGTAAATACCTGTACAAAAGTTGTAAATCGCACTATTCTTTTTCACAAATCTTAACAAAAAAAAAATTCTGTTTATATTTTAAAAAAATACCCCTTTATCCTTTCGTATAAAAGTCCTAAATAACAAATAAATGTCATAATTAACACGTATAAAAATCGTAAATGGTAAAATAAATTGACATATTCATGAGTTACCTCTTCTTCTAGTTTATCATATGTGTTGCACAAGATCCATTTGGGTTCATGAATATTTGACATTATATTCAAGACGACGTCTCGTAGAGATGGCTAACAGCAATTTTCATGAACAAACGTTGGTAGATCATCGTACATTAGCAGCGGCATCCGGGGCAACAATATCATACAACCTTCATAAGGAACTTTCAAGACCCTTTGTAAAGATGATAGTAAATTGTATTGACTGCCCAAGGTTGAGTGAAAAATGGAGCTCCATCGAGGCCCAATCCTCTGGCTACATCTAGCATCGACGGCATGCCTGAGTCATAAACGATAAACTTTACTGGATACTCTGAGAATTTATGCTTTTCAACGAGTTTGGCTACGCTTTGTGGAAATACAACACTGAAACTTTTCGCAAATGCATCAAAGTTTTCCACTGGTAATCCTGTATCAAACCCATCGGAAATTGACTCAATAATGATCGAGCTGCTTTTGTTTTGATTGGATATAGGGGTGGATTTGGAGGTGACTAAGGTTACTTTGAGGCCTTTTGATACTAGGCACTTGGATAATTGGAGCATGGGGTTCATATGACCTTGTGCTGGGAAAGAGATTGCAAGGATTTGAGTTACTCTACCTCTTTGTTCTTACATTTCCTTCAAATCTACCTTTTGCATAACACTTGAAGGTCTTGGATGCAAGATGTAAAACCTTAAATACTTGGAGACGCCACTCAATACTTGGCGGCCAAGTAAATCTGGAGACATCACTATAAGAAGATCAATTGGAGACATCACACAATTATACTTGGCGGCCAAGTAAACAAGATCAACTTGACTCTTATTTAATCGAACCATCACTATAAGAATTGAAAATTCAGATCCTTTATATTACATACAAATTAATCTCGTTTGAAAGTTGATACGAGGTTTATTGTCTTAGCTTCTTAGGTTAGCATATTTCATGAAGACAAGCACAAAATTATATCCTTTATCTTTCTCTTTTTTATTTATCACTATAATTTTGTCACAGCAACGACTATAATAATCGGCATATGTGCCATAAACGACCTGCCGCATATGAGGATAATAAATTAGGAAGTCTACAACACTCATGAGATTTGGTCAAACCGTTGCAAAAGACGACGTTAAACTTTCAACTTACAAGTTAGTCTTAAATTTAATTTTTTGTTTGATTTGATTGAGAGATAATTTGAGTATTTGATAAAGAGAGGGACAAACATATCTTAAAATTTCTTAAAATCCCATATAGCTAACTTAGGTTTTCAAAAATCTTAAATACTCCCCATTATTATCAATCTTTATCAAGTTTTTTTGTTATGTATATAAATAAAATTAATATATTAATGAAATTATTTTATTAAATTTAATATTAAAAAGGACGTAGTGATTCAAGAATTAATAGAGTATATATTAAATAAATATAATAAAAATAACTAATAATTTAGTATAAGTATATTTTTATTTAAAAAAATTAGAAAAGTTTACCAACAAACACTTTAAAAGAATTTGACGAAGACTTTTACTTTATTGTTATTAAATAATTGAATAAAATCTATAAAGATAAAAACTCTTTTTCTAGAATGAGACATACTATTGATTATAATTTTATTTCATTTTATATTTTCTGCATTTGTCTCTCTATTTCTTTTATAAGAATCACAAGATCGAGAACGATTTTTTCTTTCAATTTACGGCAAATCGTTGGCCGATAAACTTTTCCATAGTATTTTAAAAAATTAATAAAATATGCATACTCAAGAATTAGTTTTTTTTAAAAAATTATACCTATTTAATATGTACTCCATTATATTTTAAATTAATATTATCATTTGAAGGCAATTTCATAACTATATTAATTTTATTGATATAATAATATAAAACTTGACATAAATTGATAGTAAAGGAGGTATATAGTATTTTATAAACTTGAGGTGGCTACGTATAATTTCAAGAAATTAATTTGAACCTCTTTTTATCAAATACCAAGATTACCCTACATTAAATTAAAATCAGAGATGAATTTGTTAGTTTAAAGGTTGATTGTCTTTAACTAACAGTCTTATCAAACCTTAAGGGTGCTTGTGGACTTCTCCCTAATAAATTATAACACAAAAAATTTGGACATCATTGCTTATGTCTCAAAACTTTGACGATTCGGCCTAAATTTCTAAATTTCAAAGGAAAAACTGGGAAAATAATCTAAATTAGAGATTTTCTTTGATAAAAAATTACCTTTTATTCAAAAATTTATATGGTATGACTCAAATTGACATTTAAATGTGTCCAATAAATGTGTTAGATAGTATCCAGTAGTATCCGATGAGTACGTCTAATAATATATATTGGCTTATGATACTTAATAAATAGTGTTTGACGGTATCTAAACTGGACAAAGGCCTATGGCATACAAATTTTCGAGAACATGACTGTTATTACAATACATAGTTAAACTTTGGGATTTTTTTCTAATTTATTCAATTTCCAAGATAAGTTTGAAAAGCTTGAAAACTATAATAATAGTATAAATAATTAACAAATTAACGTTTATAGAAATAATTTACTTTAACAATGAATATAATTGGTGATTTTAGAAACAAAAATTGATTTTTTGATAAATTATATTGACAATGTGGTACTTGTAAATTTTTAAACATTGCACCTATACCAACTTAGCTTCGGGATTGCAAAAGAAATAAAGTTAATAAAAAGTTTGTTACTAGTAAAGTCTATATAAGTTAATTACCTAAGACAACAATTCTTATTTGATTTTATTTAGGGATATAAAGGTAATTTTATACCATTCTTTATTATTGAACATGCTTTTAAAAACTACGTTTGGTAATTAATGGCTGGCTCAAAGAATCTGTAAATAGAGTTCGCAATTGGTTAATGTTCTTCATCATATCTGATTAGGATTAAATTAATAATATAATGCGGAGACGAGTGACGAATTCTTTGGCGAACTCCAAATAATTTGTCTTTGCCAAGAAGACAGTTGATTGCGTCGTGGAAGAGTCAATAGAGCAAAAAGTCAAGCCGCCAATTAAGAAGCAGCCCTGAAAAAAATTCGTAAAAGTCCACTAGTCAAGTGGGCCTTTGACGGGCAATTTTTGTGTTTTTTGCATTTTTTTGTCAATTCAAGTTTATTGGAGTTCATAAATAATTAAAATATGTTTTCAAAAATAACTTACATGTTTTTATAATCTAAAGATTTTCTTAAAATATTAAGAGTAATATGTAATATTATAATTTATATATGTATTTAATTAAATTAAAATTATTCTCTAAAAGTTATATACAAACTGTTATAAATAATTGACAAGAATATTTATAGATTGAGTAAAAGAGAGCTCTCATGATGTTAGCCGAGAAATATTGCGAGAGTCCATTTGGACCCCTCATGGCAAAGTTCGTAGTAGTTTTCTTCTCTGAGAGATGTAAATTGAATTGGCTCGAAAAATCAAATCTGGTGATTAGTGGTTAGTGCCTTTTTAAACATATTGTAAATATTGTAAATCTTGAAAAATCAACATGTTGTATAATTTAGATTAGTAAATTAAATCTTGTTATCTGATGCTATACCATACCACACTCGCAAACAACTCCATAACCACAACACTAATCGACTAAAAAAAAAATTACGCTCCAAATCCAGCGAAATTGAATAATTTATTATTGGGCTAATCACATGAACCTCTCTTGATTTTGATTTAATTTTGTCCATATTTACTGTTTACCACTTATCATCAATGCCTACCCCTGACTTTTTCAAAATTCATCATAAACCACCCTTCCGTTACTTTTGCCATTAGATGACATCACTATTTCATCCAAAACCACTACAATTACTAAAATACCCTCTGAATAAATTTCTAAAAAGTTAAAGAGTGTGATTCGAACCATTCCTGCAAGAAAGGTAGTATAGCTTTCTTATCACCATACCAACTGCTTAAAGTTGTTCAACATACCGTACTTTATTATTTATTATAATACTATTTTAAGGAATCAATTATTGTATTTAGTTACTCAAAGAAAGTGTCAATTTTATTTAATTCAAATTTTTCAAATATATTCAAATATATAAAAAATACTTATTTTATTTTGCATAATATTCATTTTTCATATTATCAAAGTATTTCTAATATAAAACTAATTTTGAAATAATTGAAAAATACCCAATAAAATATCCACAAATATATTTAAAAATTCACAAAATACTCAGCAAAATATCTAAAATTTATAATTTTTGAATTTTTGGTACTATAAAATTACAAAACTGTTAAAAAATGCTAACAAAAATATACAAAAATTAAACTGATTATTTTTGTTTAATTTTTTAATCTAAATTTTTTAATCTATTTTTGTTTAATTTCTATTTTAATCTAAATATATTAATTTATTTTTTATATATATTAATATTAATATATTTTTATTTTGATATATTAATTATCATTAATAAATTTTATTAATTTATTTTAATATATTAATTAAAATTTATAATTAATTTTAATAAATTATAAATTAGATAAGAGGAGCTAAAGATTTATTAATTTTTATTTTAATCTATTTTAATTTATAATTCTTATTAATAGATTTATTAAAATTTATAATTAATTTTAATCAATTATAAATTAAATAAGAGGAACTATAGATTTATTAATTTATTTTATTAATTTTTATTTTAATCTATTTTAATTTATTAATTCTTATTAATAAATTTATTAATTTGTTTTAATAAATTAATTAAAATTTATAATTAATTTTAATCAATTATAAATTAAATAAGAGGAACTATAGATTTATTAATTTATTTTAATAAATTAGTTAAAATGTATGAATATATAATTAATTTGAATCAATTATACCTTACTTGTTGTTAACTTTATGCATAAATATGTTGTAGCCTAGTGGTGAACATGCCATGTAGAAGAGAGGGGGTCCTAGGTTTGAGCGCAAACAAGTTAAAATTTAACATATTTCATAGCATAATTTATAGCTTAAATATATTTTTTGTTGACTTTAAACAAAAATATCTTGTAGTCTGGTGGTAAATCAAGCACTTTACAATGTAGGAGGTCTCGAGTTCGAATCGAAACTTTATAAAATTGATTTAAACTCATATATAATGTTAAATTATTATTATGCCCCTCAATATTAAATATAATTACAAGTATTTAACGAAAAATCTGAACACATGTGGGACCACACTAACCTATAATTTATATATTGCCCAACAGAAGTACTTTTCTCAATTAGCTTTCTACTTCATAACCATATGTATATTTTTGATGTGGTCATGCTGCTATCCAATATATTTAAAAACAGTGACCGAAAAAATATTATCGCACATTACCCAAATGCATTATAATTTATATAATATATAGATTAGCTGCCTATAAGTTCTGTGACAATTTCATCTAAGTTCTTATCAGAGCTTCCACCATCCTCTACTGCCTCTTTGGCCAATTCCTTCCACCTCTGGGAATTCCTTTTGATACCATTCGCTCTTTCTCCTCCCATGACTTCCCTTACACATTTCTCTATCTCCTCTCTTGTCACAATCCCTTTTTTATTTACTCTTACTCTAACCGCAATTTGCCACACATCTGCAACAAACTTAGCATTAGTTGTTTGATCAGTCCATTGTGGCATTGCCACCATTGGCGCTGCCAAGCTTACAGCCTCAAGAATCGAGTTCCAGCCGCAATGTGTCATGAAGCACCCTATTGACTTGTAAGCTAAGACTTCTAGTTGAGGACTCCAACCCACTACGAGACCCTTCTCGGATATTTCGTCAGAGAAGTTGCTTGGAAGCTTTTTTTTTTCCGATTCCCTGACTACCCACAAGAAGTACCAGTTACTCCTCTTCAGCCCCCATGCTAGTTCCTCCATCTACTTTTCCTCCAGCGTCTCCAAGCTTCCAAATGATACGTAAACGACAGATCCAATTTCCTTTGAATCTAACCATGTCACGCTTTTATCTCTGTTGGGTTTGAAAAGGCTGAGGTCGTAATCTTTGTCATTTTCCAAACACTTGTCCAAATATACTGATGGAATTGTACGTCCAATGCTGTTAATTAGGTATTGACTCGCCATCCAATTCACTAACTGTATAAAGTTAACAGATGCTCTTTAGCAAACATGATATTAATTACTAGAAGTTATTAGCTATCTATTACAGGCTTTGAGCTTTTCAAGCATTTCTATACATATAATGATTCAATTCAGAAGCACAAATATATATATGAAGACTAAATGAGTTATAAGAAATTTTATATGCATGCATTAAGGATTATCGAGTTACCTCTTCTTCTAGCTTATCGTAAGTGTTGCACAAGATCCATCTGGGTTCATGAATATTTGACATCATATTCAAGTCGGCGTTTTGTATAGATGGGTAACAACAATTTTCATGAACAAACATGGGCAGATCATCATACCCTAGCAGCGGCATCCCAGGCAACGATAACATACACCCTTCAGAAGGAATTTTTAAAGACCCTTTATAAAGATGCATGATAGTAAATAACTGCCCAAGGTTGAGGGAAAAATAGAGCTCCATTGAGGCCCAATCCTCTGGCTACATCTAGCATCCACGGCATGACTGCGTCATAAATGATAAACTGTACTGATATTTTGAGCATTTATGCTTTTCAAGGAGTTCGGCTACGCTTTGTGAAAATACAACTCGGACGCGTTTAATATGGGCCTCAGAGTTTGCTACTGTTAGTCCTGCATCAATGCCATCAGAAATGGACTCAACGTTAATCGAGCTGCTTTGGCCTTGATTGCATATAAGAGTAGATTTGGAGGTGACTAAGGTTACTTTGAGGCCTTTTGATACTAGGCGCTTAGATAATTGCGCATGGGGTTTATACGACCTTGTGCTGAGAAAGGGATTGCAAGGATATGTGTTTCTTGTTGGGGATGCGATTGGCACTTCAGAATAAATTCTGTGAGAAACATAACTTGTATTCACAGAGAAAATTGATATACAAGAATTACACAAAAACTCCTAAGCTCAATTTCTTGGAGCTCTCCTGGCTCTCTCATTATCCTAAACTCGCTGGTTTGGATTCTAGACTCTCTTTGGAATTTATAAACTCTATCGAACTCGTTCTTTATTTATAGGAGGAGTTTTGCATTACAATTCAACATTTTAGGTGGGAAGTTGGTGACCTTATTAGGTGGGTTGGTCACCTACCTTCCCTAAGTCTTTACTTAACCATGAAGACTTCACATGGGATTGACTTCTCCAACAATTCTCCCCCTCCATCCTATGTGAAGGGGAATATCTACAAAGATAATCAGACGGCTTCTAATCCGACTATGTCTCTATATAGTTCTAGCTTGCTCCTTGTGACTATCTTTGTTAGCATGTCTGCAGGATTCTCCTCTGTATGGATCTTCACTAGTTTCAACAGTTATTTATCCATCACCTCAAGTGTTCAATGATAGCAAATGTCAATATGCTTCTTTCGAGAATTATACATTGAATTCTTGCTTAAATCTAGAGCATTTTGACTGTCATAGTATACTTTGTACTCTTTTTGCTTGACCTTAAGTTTTTGGAGAAACCGCTTCAACCACAACATTTTCTTTCCAGCTTCCACCACGGTAATATATTCAACCTCTGTTGTGGATAGCGCAATACACTTCTGCAGTTTTGATTGCCAAAACATAGCTCCCCCTGCAAAAGTGTAGACAAAACCTAACGTAGATTTTCCACAGTCAGCATCTCCAGCCATATCTGAATCTATATAGCCTTCCAAGACTGGATCAGTTCCCCGTAACACAAGCATATCTTCGAAGTATTTTTTAGGTATCTGAGAATCCACTTCACTGCCTCCCAATGTTCTTTCCCTGGGTTGGAAAGAAATCTGCTCACTAATCCTACAGCATGAGCAATATTTGGCCTTGTACACACGATGTCATACATCAAACTTCCTACAGCAAAAGAATAGGGCACCGACGCCATGTCTTCTATCTCTTTCTTGGATGAGGGACATGATCTCTTGCTCAGCTTGAAATGATTAGCCAGTGGTACAGTAACTGGCTTAGTACCATCCATGTTGAACATTTGAATCACACGTTCAATATATTTCTCCTAAGACATCCATAATTTCTTCTGTTTCTTTTCTCGACGAATATACATCCCTAAGATTTGCTGAACTGGTCCTAAATCCTTCATATCGAAGGTTGTTGAAAGTTCATTCTTTAGCTGCTGTATTTTTGTTGCATCTTTTTCGACGATCAGCATGTCATCCACATATAACATGAGTACAACAAAATCTGCACCTTGAAGTTTCTGGAAGTGGACACACTAGTCTGCAGCGATTCTTTTGTACTCATGACTCACCATGAAGGAGTCAAACTTCTTGTACCATTGCCTTGGTGCTTGTTTGAGGCCATACAAGCTCTTTTTCAGATTGCACACGAGGTTTTCTTTTCCTTGAATCTCGAATCCTTCTGGTTGCTTCATGTAGATTTCTTCATGCAAGTCTCCATGAAGAAATCTTGTCTTCACATCCATTTGTTCAAGCTCCACATCTAGACTCGTGGTCAATCCGAAGATGACATGGATTGAGGTCATTTTTACCACCGGTGAGAAAATTTCATCAAAGTCAATTCCTTTATTCTAAAGGAATCCTTTTACCACCAACTGGGCTTTATGTTTCATCACCTTTCCTCTTCCATCTCTCTTGAGCTTGAACACCAACTTATTACTCAGTGCCTTCTTTCCGTCAGGGAGCTCGACCAGTTCATAGGTTTTATTCTTCTTTAGAGAAATCATCTCATCTTACATTGCATGCAGCCAAGGTTCTTTGTCTCGGTAAGATAAGGCTTCACGAAAGCTTTATGGCTCCCCCTCATCAGTAAGCAGTGTATATTCAGATTTCAGATATTTCCTCGACAGAATCCTACCTCGCTCAGATCGTCTTAGCTAAGGTTCTTCAACTTTAGGAGGCACAGCAGCTTCTATAGGTAATTGTGGCTCCCCCGGCTTAGCAATCTCTTCATTTTCCTCCTTCTCATCTACTTCTGGAACTTCTTCTGGCACCTCATTATTTTCTGTGGCATTTGATGCTGGGGTAGAATCTGCAATAATATCTGGGGCACTGCTAGTGGGATTTATAGATATTATTGGCTTTTCAACATCTTCAAATGTTTGGCCTTCGTGGAACATTACATTTTTGCTTCGGATGACTTTCTTTTCCTTCGGGTCCCATAATCTGTATCCGAATTCTTCATCTCCATAATCAATAAAGATACATGGAACAGTCTTTGCATCGAGCTTCTGTTTGAGCTCCTTGGATACATGTGCGAAGGCTAAACAACCAAATACTTTTAATTGATTATAGGAGGGCTTTTTATTAGACCATATCACTACAAGAAAACAAGCTATTTACTACAACCTTCTACGGCGGTTTTTAAAAACCGCCTTAATAATGTTCGCGCATCACGATCTACGGCGGGCAGCCATGCCTGCAGTACAAAGTTTCACATTTGCTTTATAATCGTCTCTCTCTTCTCTCCTCCTTTCTCATCCCTAATCCCCCATCATTCTAATCCCCAACTTCTCACATCTCTTTCACTTTCCTTTTCTTTAGCCCCTGCAATCCCTAACCAGTGCAAGGTCGTAGCATCTTTTCTCAAGCAAAGCTACCACTCCACATCAACATTCCTGCACCATCAACACTGTCACTATCCAGCTGACCCAGCTAGCCTAGTGTTGTTATGGTTTGAATCCATTGCTGCTGCCAACCTCTGATTCTCTATGCACCCCCAAAAAAGGTAAAATTTTATTTATTAAAATTTATTGATCTGGTGCTAACTCGATGTCATTAGAGAACTCTTGGAAAAAAAATTCTGTTTGGTTGCTATTAAAATCTCAAAGAGTTAAAAAGTGTAATGGTGGTGTCGGTGCTGCTATTGGTTGTGGTTCACCGTGTTGGGTGGAGAAGCATTGATGTTGTCTTCTAATTTGTGTTTTAATATAAAAAAATAACATAGTTTAAAGAATAATGAATTATTTATATGACTTTTATATTTTTACGATTTATCATATATTTAATTTGAGAAAAGATGGTTAAAATTAACTTTTAATAAAATATACTACTATGATTACGACTCCAATTTATAATGAATAAAAAGCCAATAATGACATGGTGAATTCAAGTAGTGGGGTATTTCATATAATTGCATGCTAATTTAATTTGTGGTTGAGATGCCACGAATTGATGTAGGCACTAAAGCTGGAAAGGCTACTCTATTAATTAATTTCTATATATATGTAATTAAAGGAGCCAACTCATTGCATTTGTAATTAAAGGAGCCACCTGCTGAAGTCGAAGCACTCGTTCAAGCAGTATAAAAACTTGGAATTGAAAGGTATGTTTGATGATATATGGTTAGAAACACATATATGTGTTGTTGCTCTATTATAAAGTGTAAATTTGAGATTGTGATTTTTTAATTACCATTGAATTCATATTAGAAAAGATGCATATATGGGGGTTTATAATGTTTTTATTGCTCTGCAGGTGGCGTAATATTAAGTTATGAGCTTTTGATAATCCCTAACCATAGAACTTATGTGGATATTAAAGGTTAGTTGGGAATTTTCCTACTTCGTGTAGTTTTTTTGGGTTCTTTGTGACTTAGTGCTTAAACTTTTTAAGGAAATGTTTGAAATGACCTCAATGAGGTTGTTTGATTGATCTCTAACCAGTGTTTTTCTTAAAACATGAGTGGAGGAAGTGAAACCGAATGCAAGTGAGAGAGAATGAAGCATTTATAAAAGAGATAAGACTTTGAATATTGCCTCAATGAGGTGACCGAAGTTGTCTTGCTTTAAAGAAAGTGGGGGACAAGCATTTAAAGCTTTATGTTTTAAAAGTATTATTGAAAAGACTTAATTATTAAGTTCTAGGTATGGTTTATACATGCTGTAGCTTTACTTTTTGTACCTTTTGATAAGTAGCACAATTAAAAAATAATAACAATTATTCATATATTAACATTCGGTAAGATTTTTTAATATATTTTCATGGATTGCAATGTTAAACTAATAGTTATTATTGGGTTAAACTGGATGCAGGTTTATGTTAAAATTACCTTTAATTTATTGATTTGTGTCTATAATTGTAGTACTTGAAGTTTAGTTGGTGTTTGATTTGTTTCAATTTTACCAATTTGGAATCCTTCCTTGTGTTTGAATTTGAGTAATTAATTTGAATTTGGTTTATTTCAATAAGGAAAAGCATGAATTTAAAAACTTTAAAGCCTAGAAGGTAAGCTTTGAAAACCTTATTTAATTTATATAACTTTAATATGATTAAGCTTATAAAAAAGTGTATTATTTTAATTTTTTTAAATATTTATAAGTTTGATAATGCTCTTCCTTGTTGGCAGCCTGAATCCAAGAAAGAATCGCTGATTGGGATGAAGATTGAGACAAGTTTGAAGATGAAAGTTTTTTCTTTGATTTTACTAGTCCTGACAAATAACTCAATTTGATAATAATTGATTATTATCGGTTTTGCCCCTAGTTAGTTATTGATATACGAATAAATAAATTAATGGTTGTACTGAAGTCAGGAAGAAATGGGAGTTTGCAGGACCATGTAATAATACTGTTTTTTAAGCATAGTGTATAAAATATGATTTCAAATGCTTGCTTTAGCTTCTTCTACTGTCCTCTAAGAAACTTGGGTTCAAACCTTGTTTCAGCAGGGCACAATTCCTCTGTCTCACTCCCATTCTCAGGTTGTGGTTCAAATGTTTGCTGAAGTTTTCTGCTTCATCTATCATTGTAGGAAGACAATGAGTTACGTCTAGTGCTTGGGGATGAGCTGCTGCGGTTGCGCTATTCAGGAGATGCAGCTCATCTAGCGTGGCAGGCAGTTGGGCATGTGGTATGTTCTTTCTTGAAATTTGGCTTCCAAACAGTACATGTTTGGTATATTTTATTTGGATTTAATGCTGATTGTTGATGGCAGTCAGTTGGACCTGGTTGTTGTTTGCATAGACCGAACCATCCTATTATTGTCTATCTTAGATGCTTTGCCACGTATTCTGGGTTGAGTGAGATGAAATCAGGCCTTTTTGGTGCATCTTGAAAAGTAAAACAACTATTTTCTGATTACTTCCTTATTCTTATTAACTAATTATGGCTTTTAGGTTTCTGTATTTGAATTGGGTTTCAGTATGTTCTAAGATTGCAAATTTAATTAATTGTTAAAGTTAAAAATCTAATTTCAGTTGACTTATATTTTTGACTTATGTTTCTTTTTTTTTTATAAATAGGTCCTAGATGCTTCAAGTGGACACCATAGTCGTTTCCAATTTGATAGTCGTGGAACAAGTTTTACCAAGTTGGAAGTTGTTTACCAAGTTTTGTGTAAATTTACTTATCAGATGATTAAATTATGTGAAAGTTGTTGAACTATCGAACTAACATATTGTTTAACTGTTTGATTATAACATGTTGAATAGCATGGATGATGATTGTGTTATATTTGGTTTTCTTGGATTATGATTGAACCATTATATGAGATATTTTTGTATTTGATTTGATTTTATTATATTCATTAAATGAATGATTACATAATTATATTTAATTATTTTATAAACCGTAAATAAATATACAATAGCACAAGTAGTGAAGCTGTGAAAAATTTTTTCTAACTATTTACGGCGGTTTTCTGGTTGATGCAAAAAGTTTTTTCTAACTATTTACGACGGTTTCTCATCAACCCACGACAGTTGCTCAAAAATTGTATAAAAATTTTTTACGGCGGTTTCTTATCCGTCGTAAATACTAACTTTTTACGGCGGACAAAAAACCGCTGTAAAAAGGTATGGTGATTGTCAATTCTATTTCGTCGTTTGTTTTTGCGTCGAACAACCAAACCGTCGTAAAAACTTATTTACGGCGGGCCAAAACCGCCGTAAAATCTTTTACTATGGTTGTTTTTGCGCCGGTTAACCGTCGCAAATGACTATTTACGGTGGTTTTGGCCCGCCGTAAATAGTCCTTCCTATTGTAGTGATATACCTTTTCTGGAATCTCGAAGTTTAGCGGTACCGATGGTGATCTGTTGATTAAATAACTGGCTGTATGAACAACCTCTCCTTAGAATGGCTTGTACAACTTAGCCATTTTGAGCATACTCTTGACCCATTCTGTGATGGTTCGGTTCATCCTCTCGGCCACTCCATTGTGCTGTGGTGTACGTGGGATCGTTCTTTCATGACGAATGTCTTATCTCCTATAGTAAGCTTCGAACTCTTTAGAGGTATACTCGTCTCCATTATCTGATCAGAGGCATTTTAACCTGTTTCACGTTCTACCATGGCGTGAAACAGCTTGAACTTATCCAGAACTTGATCCTTCGCCTTGAGGAAATACACCCACACCTTTCGAGATGCATCATCAATAAAGGTCAAGAAATACCTATTGCCGCCTAGGGTCTCCACTTCGAGAGGTCTGCATACATCAGAGTGTATTAGTTCCAACAACTTTGATTTCCTCACTAATGAAGAGCTGAATGACACCCTCCGTTATTTCCCGTACAAAAAATAGCTGCAAGGATGAGATGCTATATCCTTAGAAACAGTGATCAACTTCTTCTTCTCAAGGATTGTCAAACCCTTCTCACTTATGTGACTGAGCCTTTTATGCCACAAATCTTGAGAGACCACGTGTTCTGCTACATTAAAGCTTTCTCTGTCTATCTTTCCATGAGTCCTGTAAAGATTGTCATATAGTTTTCCTCAAGCAACCACCATGACCCCCTTCATCATCTTCCATGTTGATCAAAGGCTTTTATCGAGAGCAAGTTGAGTCAAAGATTTGGTACATGACAAACGTCCTTGAAGGTCATTGTACATCTGACGTTCGTTTGGAATTGAACATTACCAATTTTCATAATTTTGGTGGTGCTATTATTTTCCATCTTCACTATCCCAAAGTCTCCTACTTTGTATATGGTGAAGATTTCTTTGCAAGGAGTGACATGGCAGAAAGCTACTGTGTCTATCACCCATTCCACTCTTTGGTCTGCTGTGTGGAAGCATGTTTCTTCTACACAAATGGTCACATCTTCTACAAGTGTAACTTATGGCTCTTCACTGCTTTGTGCTTGTGAACTCTCTTGGTTTTGCTTTTGTAAACTGCTACAATTTTTCTTCAAATGGCCCTCTTTACCATAGTGAAAGCATTTGTACATGGGTCTCTGCCCATCTGTTGACTTGGCCCTTCTGTCTGTCGACCTGCTTTTGCTTTTACTTCTACCTCTCCTCCAATCTTGATCACCTTGAGACTGTTTTCCTCGATTCTCCATGATGTAGGCTTGCTCTTGACTGGCACTTGCATCTTTCCTTCTAGTCTCCTTATTCATCAAGGCATCCTTAACTATTGACAAGTTAAGTTTGTTAGCCCTAAGGCTACATGATAATTTTGATGATAACAATACACATTGATTAATTGAGATTTACTAACATGTTTATTTATGTGCAAGACTAAGATCATTGAAATAATTATAAAATCAAGAAGAGGCTTATTAAAATGAAGTGTTGAAGATAAGGAGAAGACTATATGTTAAAGGCACCAAAGTTTAAGAACAAGGTTTGATTTAAGGAATGTGACACATGAGTAATGTTCAATCAATTGGTCATATATTTCTCTACAAATGTCCAAATGACATGATTCTTAAGCCTTTGGAAAGCTTACTCAATTTATAACGTTTTATATGTTTTAAGGAAATTCAAATTTCAAGTGTAAGTCGTCCAAATCATCATGCAAGTTGAAAGACAAATAGAAGCAGCTGACATGAGCATCGAATACTCTTTTGGACATATCTTGAGCTACAAATATCCAAATCACTTGATTCTTATGGCATTGGAAAGCTGACTTAATGAGGCACATTTCATATGTTTTGAATAAATTCAAATTTCAAATGGAAGGCTGACATAATTGACATACACGTTGATGGACTGACACAAGGAAGAAAAATCAACTCACATGAGCACCAAATAGTTTTTTGGCCATATGTTAAGATAGAGATATCCAAATTCTTTGATTCTTAATGTTTTGAAAAGCTTAGTCAAATATGCAGATCTTTTATGTTTTGAAGAAATTCAAATTTCAAACAAAAGGCTGACAGAATTATCATTCAATTCGGTAGACTGACACAAGGAAGAAAAATCAAGTCACATGAGCACCGAATGGTGTTTTGGCTATATCTTGAGCTACAGATATCCAAATGACTTGATTCTTGATGCGTTGGAAAGATTATTCAAATGTACAGATCTTTTATGTTTTGAATTTTTCAAATTTCAAGCTAAACAATGGCAAAAATGGTAGACAAGATTACGGTTTTTATGGTGGGCAGAAAATTTGGAGATAGTGTCTTCACTTGATTAAGTTCATCTCATTTGCCTATAAAAGGAGCCCTTCTCCCATGCATTCAGTATGTGAAGAGAAGCATCTATCAACAAAAAAACAAGAGAAATATCAAGTTTAGAGAGCTTTTATATTCTTTATCTACTCTTTCAAGAGAGTTATACTTTTGTTGTAAAAATTATCTTTGTTCTTGTATTGTGATGAGAGTGAGATATTCTTGTAAAGGATAATAGTTATCCTTGAGAGAACTCTTGTTGTGTGTTATTAAGAGTTGAAGAAAGTTGCCTTGGTGAGGTTGTTGATCAAGAAGAACTCTTGGTGTGGTGTTATCAAGGGTAGAAGAAAGTTACCTTGGTGAGGTTGTTCATCAAGAAGAACTCTTGGTGTGGTGTTGTCAAGGGTTGAAGAAAGTGGCCTTGGTGAGGTTGTTCATCAAGAAAAACTCTTGGTGTGTTGTTATCAAGAGTTGAAGGAAGTTGCCTTGGTGAGGTTGTTCATCAAGAAGAACTCTTGGTGTGGTGTTATCAAGAGTTGGAAGAAAAAGTCTTGGTGAGGTTGCTCATCAAGCAAGTTGTAAATATTTCTACAACTTAGTGGAAAGCTTAGCTCGTGGAGCTAGGAGCTCGTGGACGTAGGCAAGGTTTGCCGAACCACGTACATCGAGTTTGCACTCTCTCTATCCCTATACTCTTTACATTTACTTGCACTTGTGATTGTTCATTATTATTATTATTCTATTGATTACATATTTGATAACTTCTAATTTCATCTTCTTCACCTTCATTCTCAAAGAAAGAGTAAACTAATTTTGATCTTTTAAGAAAAGTTTTCTAAATCAGTTTTGATAAATAAAAACCCAATTCACCCCCCTCTTGGATTGCCATACCTGGGTCAACAAAGTTTTCCACCGGAGACTGGATTACTGATGGAGACCACCAACATTTCCCATGAGTCTGGAAGGGAGCTAAGAAATAGAAGAGCTTGTTCTTCATCTCTAAGCTGTACTTGGACTGCTGATAGTTGATCTACCAGGTTCTAGAACTCACTTGTGTGTTCTACTATGGAAGTTCCACTCCGCAACTTCAAGTTTACAAGCTGTCTCATCAGGATGGCTTTATTCTGTGCTGACTTGGCCTGATACATACCCTCTAATTTTGTCCAAAGAGAATATGCATCTACTTCTTTGACTACATGGTGGAAGATGCTATTGATCCACTGTCTGATCTGATTGATGCATTTTCTGTTCATCTTTTTCCACTCTGTATCTTTCCGGTCTTAGGTCTCTACCCTTGAAATTCTATAGGATCAAATAGATTCTTACAACTGAGGAGATCCTCCATCCTGGGCCTCCATAGTGTGTAATTGGTAGTAGTCAACTTAATCATGACTTTAGATGATTCTTTCATTTTAAAACAATTAATTGACTAAAATTGGAATTGAATTTCAAAAATTCGAGCCCACCGTTGAGTCCAAAACGGTCAAAAATGGTAGAATAGCCTCTTCCGGGGCTCAAAAATTCGTTTTGTGCAAGAAACACGAAGCTTGGAAATCTCAAGGACTAAATTAAAAATTTTAAGGATTAAACTAAAAATTTTAGAAAGTTATAGGTCCATAAGAATTACCCAGAATTACAGGGGTCAAATTATAATTTGTGAAAGATGTGCTAACATGGCAGGGTCGGGACATGTGGCTGATGACGTGGATGACACGTGACTACGTTCTCTGACGTGCTGATGTGACTGCTGACGTTGTTCGATGGCGTGGCAATTTAGCTGACGTGTCTCTGACGTGGCTGCTGACGTGGCGATGATGTGGCGCTGACTTGGTCGTCTTCAACCTGCAAAAGGAGCGTGTGGCGTATGGAGCGAGTGACGCCCACTCGCGACAAGGTGAAAGGCACGTGTGGCTTCTCTAAGCGTCTGTTCGATCGCCGAAAAATTGCAGAATGATTGCCTCGATATCACGAACACACTGGATACTTCAAATTTAAAATTTGAACACTTTCAGAAAATTCGAAATTTTCCAGAAATAGGGGACAATTTTCTCTGCTTTTTCTCTCTCTGTTCTGGAACTCCAGGAGCTCAACCGGGCTCTAATACCACTTGTTGCGGATGCGATGGACACTTCAAAACAGATTCTGGGAGAAAAATATCTCGTATTCACAGAGAAAATTGATATACAAGAATTACACAAAAAGTCCCCAAGCTCAATTTCCTAGAGCTCTCTTGGCTCTCTCACTATCCTAAACTCTCTGATTTGGATTTTGGACTCTCTCTGGAATCTATAAACTCTGCAAAACTCGTTCTCTATTTATAGGAGGAGTTCTGCATTACAATTCAACATTTTAGGTGGGAAGTTGGTGACCTAATATTAGGTGGGTTGGTCACCTACCTTTCCCAAGTCTTTACCTACCGATGAAGACTTAACATGGGATTGACTTCTCCAGCATTTCTCCATCCCTTTGTTCTTCCATTTTCCTTCAAATCTACCTTTTGCATAACACTTGAAGGTTTGGGATGCAAAGTGTGAAAGCTTTAATACTTGGAGACACCACTCAATACTTGGCGTTCAAGTAAATCTGGAGACATCACTATAAGAAGTTAAATTGGAGACACCACACGGCTATGCTTGACATTGCATGCATACGAAATTTATCTTTGCCAAGAAGACACTTGATTGAAGAGCCAATAGAGCAAAAAGTCAAGCCACCAATTTGGAGCAGCCTTGGAAAAATTTCGTAAAAGATCCAATAGTCAAGTGGGCCTTTGGATGGGCAATTTTTGTGTATTTTTGCATTTTTTGTTTCGGTTCTAGTTTATTGGAGTCCACAAATAATTAAAATAAGTGTTCAAAAATACTTGAATACTTAAGATGTTTTGTAATCTAAATTTTTTATTAAAATATTAAGAGCAATGAATACAATTTATATGTACATTTAAATTTAAATTATTCCTTAAAAGTTATGAACAAAAATGTTATAAATAGTTGGCTAGAGGAATTATAAAGAATTAGAGGTGATTAGATTATTTTACTTGACAAGTTAATTTGCAAGAACAACAGATTTTATTTTACTTGAGGATATAAAGTAATTTCATTCCATCTTTATTATTGAACATGCTTTTAAAAACTATATTTGATAATTAATGGCTAGCCAACAGAGAATCTGTTAAAAGAGGTGGTAACTGATTTATGTTCTCGATCATATCTAATTAGGATAAAATTAATAATTAATATGATGTGGACGCGTGTGACGAATTCTTCATGGGCGAATTCCAAATAATTTGCCTTTGCTAAGAAGACACTTGACTGCGATATGGTGGATAAAATTAATTAAAATATTATTTATTTTAATTAATACAATTACTTTTTAAATAATTTGCTTTAGCGGTTTGTAATGTTATATTTGTAGAAAAAAACTGTAAATATAATCTGCTAAAATTTAAGAAGAAAAACAAATAGTGCTGCATATCCTCTTTTATCTTTTTGCAAAAAGCTGGCTATGTCCGTCTTGGATGAGCGTTTCCGGTGTTTTAGCCATTTTGGTTTCCGTATGGAGTCCTCTTAAATCATAAAATAAATAAATAAATAGTTGAACAGCCAAATTCACATGAAAACACGGAAAATAGCAGACAAGTAGTCCTTCAATTTACCATATTGAAATCAACATTTTTTTTTTCGTTTCCAAACTTACTTCAGTCACATGGTCATTTACCTCCCTCACCTGAGTTATCTTTTCTTCTCTTTTCTTTTTTTAAATTTTAAATAAATATAATTCAGCAATTTTATTATAATTTTATTATTTATTAAAATTTATTTTCTAATTATTTTATAATAGTTAAAGAAATTTTACATTTTATTATTACTTTTTTCTTAATCTTCAATCATTTTAAAATGAAGAACATAAAATGCACATCCATTTATTCTCTTGAAAAACACATAAATAAATCTTCTATTTTCATTTTGAAAATAAAACTACATTTACACCTTTTCTTCTACAATTTTACTTTACAGACTACTACAACATATTGTAATTATTGGAATTAATTTAAAAATTAATTATATTAATTAAAATAAATAATATTACATTATATAATAATATAATCTCAGTTTATGTAATTAAATTAATTAAAATAAATAATTTTATATTATATAATAATATCATCTCAATTTATATAATTAAATTTAATTCAAATATCTACTTTTTGTGTAGATAAGATGAACCCAAAGACATCAAAGACTTTGAATTTGCTAGGATATTTGGTGGAATTCAAAGTGAAGCTAATACTATGAGAGCTGACCTAGACACCTTGGTTATAAATAGGCTTAGAATCGAGGCGGGGTGGGTACGGGACAACCGATATCGATCCTTGCCCTGCTGCATTATCTTCTGCCCCGCCCCACCCCATTGCCCCTCAACGGGGAGGGGCAAAAAAAATTTCGGTGGATCTATACCTGCCCTACCCCATCCATTTATAAATTTATAGGAATTTTGTTTAAAGTAGGCCCACTATATTTTAAAAAAATTTTTATACACAAATGTAAATAAATTTTAGTAGAGTGGACCAATTCTATTTAAAAACTTTTTTTTTATATACTTTGTCAAATTTCAAAACACCCATATATATATATGTATTAAAACTTATCAAAATAATCCTTTAAAATTACATATAAGTCTCTATATTTTATAATTTTTTATATACACTCTTTTATAATGTGGGAGAGGGCGGGTCAAATGAGTCTAGAAGCCAAACTCGGCCTTGGATCCACCCCGACCGGGGTAATATCTCTTGGGATCCAAATCCGCCCCTAACAAGCAATGGGGCGGGCCTTGTCTTACGGGTCGCACCGGGGCCTTATAAAAAATAAAAAAAGAGTTGTTAGAACATAACAAGTGACTTTGTTGTTGTTGTTGTTGTTGTCTCGTCGTCATTATTATTATTGCTATTATATACTCTATCTACACTTTATTTCCTATCTGTGGCAAGTCAAAGGCGCCTCTTTCAAAAATTGCCTTCTTTTCTGTGATGCCCAGCAATTTCTTTCTGCCTTCTTTTTGTGACAGAATATTTTTCTTCAATTAAGTTTGCATTTGAAAGTTTAGCTTGATAGTTAAAGATAAAAAATGATATTTAATAACAAGGCATGTAAGGCCAAGTTTGTTAACTAATAGCTTTGTTAAGTGGATTAATGCAAATGTAAAAACAAATTAATTTCAAACATCAAGTGGTGTATGCTGATTTGTTACTACAAACTTTTAAGTGAATGCGATGATTTGTGATATAATTATCTGCCAGAGGTGGAAGATTACATATTAACCTCACTAAACCTATCTTCCATTATATTGATTTCAGATTATGACTTCATATTATAAGGCTAATTATTTTATTATTCCCATTTTTAACAGCGGATATATGGCGCCAGAATATGCTATGGAAGGACTATTTTCAGGTAAATCAGATGTTTTCCAGTTCTGGAGTTCTTCTAATGGAGATTATGAGTGGGAACAAGATAATGGATTTTATCTTTCCGAACATGGTGAAAGCCTCCTTGTTTATGTATCCATCCCGGATATATAACTTTTAAAATGATTTCTCGTTAAATGATGTTTTCAATTTGAAATTGTTACTTCACATGATTGGGGCATTTAGACTTGTTTAATGTTTCAGACAAGGAAACTCTGGAGTGAAGGACATGCATTAGAGCTGATGGACCAAATTTAGTGGAGTCACGTGTTTCCGAAGAATTATTGGAATCTGTTGGCCAAGTTGCTGGAGAATCATCTCAGTCATCATCTGATAATGAGGTTTCCTCTGTTAATGAGGTTATAACTCTTTCAAATGTGTCACTTACTTCATCCGATAATAGTTTATTCTTTTCTCTCCCTGTTCTTATGGAAACAATATGAACCATACAACTATCAATTACTCTACCCTGAGTGAATGTTTCTTCATCCAATTGTATGTGGCAAGGAAACATTCCCAAATATAAAGTTTTGCAGTAATATATACGGCAGGTTATATGCTCTGGTGCATTGGAGACTTTATCTAATGATTGTGTTACAACAAAAGAGCAAAGATGTTTACTGGAACCTTTCTTGACAATTCGATTGTTTTATTTTCAGAATTTGTCAACTATTGTCAAGAATATTTCCAATTGATTGAAAAAAAAGCGTGTAAATGTAAAAGGAAAACAACATTAATTGAGACATGTCCAAGCATCAATTTTGAAAATAATGACCTAATTAAGCAAGCACAAAATATATTCCGAGGATCAATATCCCTCAAGATTCAGAAATCTGCATTAACGAATCACCTGCCTACAAGCTCTGCGACAATTTCCTATAAGATTTTATCAGAGCTTCCATCCTCATCTACTACCTCTTTGGCCCATTCCTTCCACCTCTGGGAATTCCCTCCGATATATTTTGCTCTTTGTCCTTCCATGACTTCCCTTATACACACCTCTATCTCTTCCCTTGTCACAATTCCTTTTTCATTTACTCTAACTCCAACCTGCCACACATCCGCAATGAACTTAGCATTAGTTGGTTGATCTGTACACCATCGGCACTCCCAAGCTCAGAGCCTCAATTGTTGAGTTCCGCCAACAATGTGTCATGAAACACCCCACCGACTTGTTAGTTAGAACGTTTAATTGAGGACTCCAACTTACAACCAGACCTTTCTCAGATATTTTCCTGATCAGAGAAGTTGCTTGGAAGCTTTTCCTTTTCCGATTCCCTGACTACCCACAAGAAGTAGCAGTTACAACTCTTCGGCCCCCATGCTAATTCCTCCATCTGCTCTTCTCTCAATGTAGCCAAGTCTCCGAATGCTACATAAACAACAGATTCGGTTTCCTTTTGAGTCTAACCATGACATGCAAACATCTCTGTTGGGTTTGATAAGGCTGAGGTCGTAAAACCATTGTCCTTTTCCAAGCACTTGTACAAGTATATTGATGGAATTGTTGGTCCAATGCTCCTAATTGGGAACTAACTCGCCATCCAGTTTACCACCTAAAGGAAGTTAACAGAAATTCTCGACAACAAGTACACTATTATGACAGAACTGAACAAATTACGTGCTTGAAATATGCATTAGGGGCTTTTGAATTACCTCTTCCTCCAGCTTATCGAAAGTGTTGCACAAGATCCACTTCGCTTCATGAATATTTCATATTTGTTTCACGCTAATCTTCCGTAGTTACGGGTAAGTGTCAACTTTACAAATGAATGATGGTAGATCATTATTCGCTAGCAGTGGCATCGAAGGCAACGTTACCATACACCTTTCGGAAGGAACTTCCATTGTGCCCTTATAAGAATGATAGTAAACTGCGGTGATTGCCCAACAATGAGTGAAAAATGGAGCTCCATTGACACCAAATACCCGGGCCACGTCTAACAGCCATGGCTGACATGAGTCGTAAACGATCAACTTAACTCAATATCCAGAGTGTTTGCTCTTTTCAATGATTTTGGCTAGGCTTTGTGGAAATACAACTCTCAAGTGTTCAATATATTCTGCAAAGTTATGTATTGTTACTCGTACATCATACCCATCAGAAATGGACTCAACGTCAACGAAGCTACTTGCGCTTTGCGTGGATATGGGAGACGATTTGGGGGTGACTAGGGTTACTTTGAGGCCTTTTGAGGCTAGACGCTTCGAAAATTGGTGCATGATTCTCTCTGCGTCTTTGCTCCTCCATTTTTCTTCAAAACTCTAAGACATAACATACAAACATACAACATTTAAAGAGCCAGATGAGGATTTGACATTGCCTATGAATTGACAAATTAAATAGAGATAAAGCCAAAATCCAACGACAGGCAATTTTGAATCCGTAAATTTTAGGTAAGAATTAATAAGTTTATTGTCTTGATCAACTTAGCTCTTACTCTAATCAAATATTGAAAATTCAGATTCTTCAAATGTTTAATACAAAATCAATCTTTCTTAGATGCGAGATCATTTGTCTTTAGGAAAAAAGATAAGAGACGCCAAACCAAAAAGCATATTGGGTCAAGACAACCAGTTTATCCTTCTCTTTTTTTATTTATCACCATAATTTTGCCACATCAACAACTATAATAATTGGCATATGCGCTATAAACTACTGGCGGCTGTAGGGGAGACTTGGCTTGGACCGAAGAAAATGATATATATATATATATATGATCTATAATAAATTAGAGAGAAGTCTACAAACACTTTTGAGATTTGGCTAAACTATTAATCAAAGACAATCAAACTTTAAACTAATAAGTTAGTGCCTATACTACTACAAAAATATTGAACTATGACAATTAATAGATGAGTGTTTAGATTTTATTTGTCATTTTTTATGTTGAAGTAAAACAATGATACTTCATTAATGATTGTTATAATTTATATCTATCATCCTTTTATTTACACATAGACAATGACACTGGATATATGAGTGTTAGTATGTAAAAGTGTCTTCATTGTGTGTAAGAGTAGAAGATGAGTGTTTTAACTTCAAAAACTCGTCTCATTTTTTGTAGTATTGAATAATGTCACTTAATAGATGATAGAGTTTTTTTCAAATGTCATCAAGTAATGCTACTCAAATAAACTATTTATACAAACTTACACATACAAACTGATGTGGCATCCCTATATGATCACCACATCAGCCATGTTAATTAATGTCATTTATTATTAATATATATTTATCAAATCATATTATGTCACGTCAGTTTGTATGGATGAATTTGTATAAATAGTTTGTAAAAGTAGCATTACTTGTCATCATTTATTTGTAAAAATTAAAGATGACTGCTTTCAAGTATATTGTGTCATCTTTGTTAAAGTTTCATTAAAAAGTAATCAATTATCAAATTAAATTGTTTGGATTAAAATAATTTAATGCTTTAAAGTACTTTTAATTGTTTAATGAGATTTTAAAAGAAAAAAATTAAAGTTAAATTGTCAAATATATTATGAGTAATTTATAATTTTATATACTTAATTATGTTTTAAATTTTAAGGCAAATAATATCATTAATTTTTTTAATTTGAAATTTGAAATTAGAAAAAAAAACAAAAACTACGTCGTTTTGCTACTCAGTTGGCAACACAAAAAGAGTAAAGTATTGAAAAGCAATTGATGGTGCTTAATAAATTTTACCCTTAGTTAGCTAGCTTCACGCTCTCTGCAACGAAGAAGACAAGCCAAGTTGGTACAGTTTTTCCAAGAAGACAACACAAAGAAATTTTTAAAGTATTTTTTTTTAAATTTTAATGGGTTTATATCATTCGGTCAAAGCATAAAAAGCATTCGGTCAAAGCATAAAAGAGTAAATTATTAAAGTACTAGACAATTTCTTCAAAGCGGGTCATGACTTGTCCAGCACTACTTTAGTTTAATAATTTTATATTATTAGTTTAATGATTTCTTGAATTTAATAATTTTATAGCATTACTTTGCAGTGGCTTTTGCTGAATGGCTTAGTTTAATTTAAGCTGCCATTGTTTTTTTAGTTGAAAGATTGGGGGGTTTGTCAACAAGAAGAGAGAAGCATCTGCACGTGATGCTACTAATCTGCAAGTACAACCTGTTCGAGAAAATGACGAAGGCAACCTTTTAACTTGTGTTCCAAATATCAAATGCACTCAGTCTCATGCACAAAATCCACAATCATAGTTTTATTACATGTGTCCCAGTCAATTATTTTAATTGGTTATCAAGCATATAAAAAGTGAGTTAATCAGTAAATGCATTAGCATTTAACATAAGACTAAACATAATTTTCTAGTCGTTGATCTAAAAAATTCAATGGTTGAGATGATTAATGAGTTAGCAGTATTAAATATATTTTATTGATTTTTAATCTCAACAATTGGATTTTATGAGATCAATAGCTAAAAATTATGTTAATAAATTGTGTAAAAATTTTTTGTTAAAATATCATCTCCCTATACATATATATATATATGTATGTGCGCGCGCGCGCGTGTGTACGTGCGTGCACGTGTGTGCGTACGTGCGTACGTGCATGCGTGCGCGCGTGCGTGCGTGTGTGTGTGTGTGTGTGTGGGTGTGCGTGCGTGCGTGCGTGTGTGTGCGTGTGCGTGTGTGTGTGTGTCGCTTTAGATTTCTAAAAATCTCAAATTCTCCCCATTGTTATCAATTTTTATCAAGTTTTTTGTTATGCATATAAATACAATTAATATATTAACAAAATTATTTTCTAACTTAAATATTAAAAGGGTATAAGAATCCAAGAATTAATAGAGTATATATTAAAAAAATATAATAAAAAAACTAGTAATTTAGTATAAACATATTTTCATTAAAATAATTAGAAAAGTTTACCAACAAAAACTTTAAAAAATATATAAAGATGAAAAAAAACTTATTGTTCTATATGAGACATACTATTAATAAAGATTTTATTTTATTTTGTATTTTCTGTATTTTCTCCCCTTTTTTAAATAAGAATCACAAGATTGAGAACGATTTTTTCTTCAAATTTACGGCGAATGGTTGCCCAATAGACTTTTTTATAGCTTTTAAGAAAATTAATAAAAATATTTATACTCAAGTATTAATTTTTTGGAAAAAAAATTACACCTATTTAATATTTAGCCCATTATATTTTAAATTAATATAACTTTTTAATATTAATGTTAAAGGACAACTTCATAACTATATTAATTTTATTGATATGACAATATAAAACTTGACATAAATTAAAGGTAAAGGAGGTATATGATATTTCATAAACTTGAGGTAATTATGTATAATTTCAAAAAAATTAATTTGTATTTCTTTTTATCAAATAACAAAATTATCATATATCAAATTAAAATCAAAGATTAATTTATCAGTTTAAAATTTAACTGTCTTCAACTGTTAGTTTCACCAAATCTCAAAGTTGTATGTGGACTTCTCCCTAATAAATTATAACACAAAAATTTTGACATCATTTCTTACGTACAAAGGCATAAACACCTTCATTTACATTATTGCTTATGTATCAAAACCTTGACAATCCGGCCTAAATTTCTAAATTTCAAAGGGAAAATTGAGTCAAAGAGAGTTGTCATGTTTTTAGGCGAGAGAGATTGCGAGACTTCATTTGGACCCTTCAAGGCAAAGTTCTCTAAGCGAAGAGAGTCTGTGTACCCCGGAGGCAATGCCTTCGGACCAATTAAGAAGCGTCATGTTATTATCATGTCAACATTTCTATTGAGTATGCGCTTCCCATTGATTCGAAGACATTACCTTTGGAATGTCACAAACCCTCTCCTCTCAGATATGTAAATTTAAGTGCCTCACTATGTATGTAAACTAATCCTTTTAACAACATAACCACGCTCGAAAAACTAAATCTTGTGATTAGTTCCTTTTAAACATATTGTACATCTCAAAAAATCAACATGTTGTGTGATTTAGACTAGTAAAATAAATCTTATGATATGATACTATACCACACTCGCAGACAACACTAGTCGAAAAAATCAGCTGATATATAATTTATAGGCACGCGTTGGACCACACTGATATATAATTTATCTATTGCAGCGAGATTCGCTGGAATCACAAAAATCAGCTGGCGTGGGGATATTATTTCCCCTTAATTTAACCCCTATCGAGGACACGTGGGAGGAAAAGGATCCTATAATTTTTTGTCTACATCACTGCTTACGTAACAAAACTTTGAATGAGAGAATTTGATAGATGGTCGGTCTTAATTTCATTGACATCATTTACTTTGATTATGCAAAAAGAAAGAATGGCCACTTGATCTCCCAAGCAGGCATGGGTAGAGCATCAAATCTGGCTCATAGTGCTTAGTGCGCGGATATAATAATGCGCATACAAATTGGATTTCAAAGTGATTTTCGAAATCACTTTATAAAAAGAATATTATAGTTCGAAGATCAACTGCCTACAAGATCGGCGACAATTTCGTCTAAGTTATTATCAGAGCTTCCACCACCATTTACTGCCTTTCTGGCCAATTCTTTCCACCTCTGCGAATTCCTTTTGATATCATTCGCTCTTTCTCCTCCCATGACTTCCCTTATACATTTCTCTATCTCCTCTCTTGTCACAATCCCTTTTTCATTTACTCTTACTCTAACCCCAATTCGCCACACATCTGCAACAAACTTAGCATTAGTTGTTTGATCAGTCCATTGTGGCATTGCCACCATTGGCACTGCCAAGCTTATAGCCTCAAGAATCGAGTTCCAGCCGCAATGTGTCACGAAGCACCCTACTGACCTGTGAGCTAAGACTTCTAGTTGAGGACTCCAACTCACTACGAGACCCTTCTCGGATATTCCCTCAGAGAAGTTGCTTGGAAGCTTTTCCTTTTCCGATTCCCTGACTACCCACAAGAAGTAGCAGTTACTCCTCTTCAGCCCCCATGCTAGTTCCTCCATCTGCCCTTCGCCCAGCGTCGCCAAGCTTCCAAATGATACGTAAACGACAGATTCAATTTCCTTCGAATCTAGCCATGTCATACTTTCATCTCTGTTGGGTTTGAAAAGGCTGAGGCCGTAATCTTTGTCATTTTCCAAGCGCTTGTCCAAGTATATTGATGGAATTGTAGGTCCAATGCTCTTAATTGGGCATTGACTCGCCATCCAATTCACTAACTGCAGGAAGTTAACAGATGCTCTTTACCAAACATGTTATTAATTACTAGAAACTATTAGTTATCTATTACGGTCTTTGAACTTTTCAAGTATTTCTATACATATAAGGATTCAATTCAGCAGCAAAAATATATATCTGAAGACTAAATGAGCTGATAAGAAATTTTATATGCACGTATCAAGGATTCTTGAATTACCTCTTCTTCTAGCCTATCGTAAGTGTTGCACATGATCCATTTGGGTTCATGAATATTTGACATTTGATTCAAGACAGTGTTTCGATGAACTAGGTACACGCCAGTTTCATAAATCAACGTTGGTAGATCATCGTACCGTAGCAGCGGCATCGCGGGCAACGATACCGTACACCCTTCAGAAGGAACTGTCAAAGACCCTTTATAAAGATGATAATAAATTGCATTAACTGCCCAGGGTTGAGTGAAAAATGGAGCTCCATCGAGGCCCAATCCTCTGGCTACATCTAGCATCCACGGCATGTGTGAGTCATAAACGATAAACTTTACTGGATATTCTGAGCATTTATGCCTTTCAACGAGTTTGGCTAGGCTTTGTGGAAATACAACTCGGAAGCTTTTCGCAAATGCCTCAGAGTTTTCTACTGTTACTCCTGTATCAAACCCATCGGAAATGGACTCAACGTTGATCAAGCTGCTTTGGCTTTGATTGGATATAGGGGTGGATTTGGGGATGACTAAGGTTACTTTGAGGCCTTTTGATGCTAGGCGCTTGGACAATTGGACCATAGGGTTCATATGACCTTGTGCTGGGAAAGGGATTGCAAGGATATGGGTTTCTCTATCTCTTTGTTCTTCCATTTCCCTTCAAAACTACGTCTCGCATAATACTTGAGGGTTTCGAATGCAAGGGGTGAAAGCTTTAATACTTGGAGACACAACTCAATACTTGGCGGCCAAGTAAATCTGGGCACATCACTATAACTATAAGAAGATCAATTGGAGACACCACACGATTATACTTGGCGGCCAAGTAACGAGATCAATTTGACTCTTATTTTAATCAAACCATCACAGTAATAATTGAAATTTCAGATCCTTTATATTATAAATAAATTAAACCTTGTTTGAAAGTTGTTGCGAGATTGATTGTCTTAGCCTCTTAGGTTAAAAGGAAAAGGCCCAAAGCATATTTCGTGAAAACAAGCTCTATGCATTCGTGTCCCTTTCTTATACAGTCAACTATTATAAATCTTGTCTTTGAAAACATCGTGATATATACTATATTTCGTATGTTCAATAAAGCAGTGACAATTAACTTTATTTAGCAACTATCAGAAAGACGTGGCCGGGAATGGATCCTACACGATTCATGAAACAAAAAGTGCGCATCATTGCTTATGTACAAAGGCCATGATATTCTATTAATTAACATTATTTTAATTAATTAAAATATTAATGTTGATATTAAAATTATTATTATTCATCATTTTGTTGAAAGAGTGCGGGCTTTCCCCGCCACTTGACATCCTGCCAAACTTTGATATTATTTTTATTAACTTTTTATTTTTGAAAAAAATGAAAAGTAGGCACTGCATCAAGTATATTATTATATATACAATACTTCATTATCATTTTAGACCATGCGTTATTATTATTTTAATAAAATTCCAAATTCAGAATATAGTATTTAGAAAACTAGATATTCTATAGTAAATAAGTTTATTAATATAATACAATAAAATTTCAATACATATCAATTTGGAATTATATAAGAAAAAAATGATTTGCAATAGGTCCCAGCAATTCAGCACATAGTTTATATTAAATTATGCAAAATAAAATTAGTATATAGTTTATATTAAATTATGTAAAATAAAATTAGGTACTGTATTTATCAATATGTCTTTTGTTGTGCACGTTTACTATTTAAATAAAACATGAGATAATAATTGAACAAATAGATCAATAAAAAATTTTCAACTATATCAAATCTTTTTGTAATATATTATTATTATTATTATTTTAAGGGTGGGTTTTAATAACTTTAGAATTTTAATAAAAGAAAATTTTAAATTTAAATTTATTCAATTTTTGGCAAAATGATGTAATAAGAAAAATAAAATAAAAACATTACAATAATTTAATGGAAAATAATATAAAGTCAATAAATAACAATTTCATAATTGAAATTTCCTTTTAAAAGTTGTAACAGGCATATAAAAGCAATAAATATGGATTTAAAAAGTGGTAAATACCTATACCAAGATTGTAAACGGCAATATTCTTTTTCACCGAATACTAGCCAAATGTACTATTCATCTTTCTAGTAATGCCCCTTTATCATTTCATTTAAAACTCATAAACAACGAATAAATGTCATAAATGAATGTACAAAAATCATAAATGAGAAAATAAAATTCGTAATTGAAATTATTGTTCATGGCTTACGGAATTTAACTAAAATTTCTTAAAACCCTATGAAATTCGTAATGGGGCATATAAAAGTCGTAAATAATGATAACAGTTATAAATACGTATATAAAAATTGTAAACAACACTATTCCTTTTCACCAAATCCTAGCCAAAAGTTCTACTTATCTTTCATAGAATGCCCATTTATCATTTTGTACAAAAGTCATAAATGAAGTTACTGTTCACACGTTATGGGAGTTAACTAAAATTTTTCAAAGCCTTATAAAAGCTGCAATCAGGAATATAAATGTTCTAAAAAGATATTATTCCTTTTCATCAATTCCTAGCCAAAACTATTATTTATCCTTCCAAGATTGAGTCTTTACCATTACTAGGGATGACAATTTGACCCGCCGGATTCGGGGTCCCAGTGTGGCCGGTAAAAATGGGGCGGGGCGGGGTGGGGCGGGGCGGGGCAAGACCCGTCCCACAACTTGCCCCGCCACAAAACTAGTTTGGGGCGGGTCCAGGTCTGGGTCCAGGTCCTTGGACCCATTAACTCGCCTCGCCTCGCCCCACAAAATATAGGGGTGTTTTTGTAAAATTTCAAAATTTTAGGACTGTTTGTAGTTGTTTAGGTTATATTTGTTAACTTTTTATATATGTGAATTCTTCATAATTTTACAAACAATACAAATACTTTGACAAAAGTAACATTTTAATTAACATCTTTTAGTATATTAACATCAATTTAATCATATTATAATAACAAAATAAAATGTTTACATTTTTTAGTAATTAAATTTGTATAATATATACAATCTTAATATAGATTATTAAGTACTAAATAAATTATTGCAATATTAACAAGATCATTTCCAAAATGTATACTTTTAATATAATCAATATATTATTTTCTAAATATGTAAATAGAAATATGATAAGAACAGTCTTATAACCTTAAATATATGATTGATCGTAATTTAATATAATTAATTGAATTATTAATGTTTTATAAATATATATAATGTTAATTAATTAGTATATGTCAATCATTTATTATTATTATTAGACTGAAATTAAATCCACATGCTATTGAAAATTTATTTAATTGTATTATTAACTATTTGAAAAATTATCAATTAACTAGTTTACAAACAATAATATACTTCTAATATTATTTCTAATAGAGTATGTAACATTATTACTAATAAAATCAAATGGTAATTAGTGCTCACTATTTTTTAAAATGGTATAACTAATTTATACAGTTACCATTTAGTTTGCATAATGCCAATAAAATGAAAACTTACATAAACTTTATATAGGGGGACGAGGTTGCAAAAATATAAATATTATAGGGGTGTGATTGTAAAAATATAAATGTTTAGGGTCGGGGCGAGGCGGGGTACTACCGTCCTAGACCCGCCCCACCCCATTGCCAACCCTCATTATTACATATAAAAGTCATAAATAATGAATAAATTCGTAACTAAATGTATAAAAATCGTAAACAAGAAATTAAAAGTCGTAAATGTAGTTATTGTTCACACCTTATGGTAGTTAGCTAAAATTTCTCAAAACCGTATAAAAGTCGTAATTAACTAGACATATAAAAATCATAAATAAGGGTATAAAAATTGTAAATACCTATAAAAAAGTTGTAAATGGTACTATTCCTTTTAACTAATTGATAGCTAATATCACAATTCACATATAAAAGTTAGTTGTAAACCACTAATAGAACTCAAAAACCAATTTTATAAATCTTGACATATTAACTGTTTGACTTCTCTAAACCCTATATAATATCTTATAGCATCTAGCAATTTTATATATTTTTTATTAATAAGAAAACAGATAGTTTATATTTGTTATTAATAAATAAACTGATTTTAAACATTAAAAAAATAAAACAAAAAGTATATAGATTAAGTTAAAACATATATAATATCAGTCAAAATTATCCAAATGTGGTGAAATAAAACATTAATTTTAAATTGAATAAATTTATATGACTTCTATTTTGAAAATTTATATATTAATTCAGTACTAATGTTGATTTTTATTTTTGATATCAAATCTTATTATGCATATTTCTTTTGGATTCATTAAAAAAAGATCTATATGTGTGTGTGTGTATTATGCAATAAAAATAAAGATAGTTTAAGATAAATGAAAAATGTCCCATTAAATTAAGAAATAAGCTAATGAGAGACTTTTCATGCAATTATAATTATATGATATTTGATCTCATTATAATTTATGATTATAAAAGTTATATATATATATATATATATATATATATATATGTTTGTATGTATGTATGTATATATATCATAAATTGTAACTTCGAACAATATATTAATAATGTATAATGTGGTCTAAGTTATAATCACATTAATACTATTTACTATGAGAATAATAATAACAGGGACAACAACTAAACTCATGGACAATATTACACAATATAAAATTTATTTAATTTATTTTTATTTCTATTTTATATTGAAAAATTCAATTTCTATAATTTTTTTATAGCCAAGTGACACTACTCTTACAAATTATCCATACAAAAACATTGATATAAACTTATGTGATATTATTGAATAATCGTCATGCATCTATATTAATTAATCTAATTAAAATTAGAAATGCACCCCTTCAATCAAATCATGACACTTATAAGAATGTTTATATAAAAAGTTTGTAAGAATAATATTACTCTTTATAGCCTACATAAAGAAAAAAAATTCTCAGTGCACTAACCCACTTTGTAATAATCCTTTTTGGCATAACTACCTTAACATAGCATATATTTAAATATTTAATAAAATTGTATATCAACATTTATTACATCATTTTTTGGCATCCCAAAAATGACCCCAAATTATAATATTGATATAATTAATATTTGTAAATTTATTAATTTTTATGTACAATATAATGTAATGATTAATTAGTATTTTTTAATCTATAACTATATTGATATAATTAATCATCTAGGTGGAAATTAATTTTTACTATATATAATGTAATTGACATGCGATATGCCATTACGAAAGAACTAGTTTATTAAAGCTATATTTAGCACAGTGAAAAAAATAACTTGATGTAATAATAGATAGTTATTATAAGAATAAAGAGAATTACTATATATAATGTAATTGTCATATATAATTTCGTTGATTAGTAATTTACTGATTAATTTTATGTTACATCAAATTGAAATGGAAAGAATTAGTTGAAAAAAATCAATATTTTAATAAAATTTATATTAAATTACATTTAGCATTTTTGTATATAATATATACTAATGTAATGAAATAATTAAATAACTTTCATATTTTGTTGATTTTATCTGGTTTTATCATAATGCTAATTGCTTTATACATTTTATTTATATATAATTATATTAATTAAAGTCAGTATAATCCAAAATGTAAAAACTCATTTGTATTTGATTTAGTAGTAATTCAATTCTGATATACAATTTCTTCTATATGTAGTTAATTGATTAGGAATCAAATTGAAAAGCTTTTATATGCATACAAATTAATTAAATGTTAAAATCTTAGAATAAATCATGTTACTTTACCACACATATAATCTAATGAATCCAATAAAGATCATTGCTTTATAATATGTTTGTATGCATCAATACTTGTACAATAATTTATGCATACAATAAATAAGGGTAAGACTTTGTATAACTTTATTAATATTTATTTAACATTAAGTTAATTAAATAATTTTTTACAAATTTAAATATTAGAAGGATTATTAATTTAATATGTGATGAATATTTACAATAAGGATGGAATAGCTTGGTGTGACGTTCTAATGATGAAAATTCTCCATTAAAGTTCTAGTAAATATTTATAAATTATTTTAATATAATTATGAAAGTTATCTTGTACATTAAATAATTACTTTTATATTTAGTTGGTTTTATCAATTTCTAACATATATGTACATCAATAAATTAATTTATCTTATTAATCTATTATCATAACCGAAATCAATCAAATTCGAACAAAATTTTTTTAATTTAGTTTGATTGATTAGGAAGTTATGAATCAAATTAATATTATAATTTCATTTGCATAATGAGTAACGTCAGACTTAAAACATTCATACAACATAAAATCTACAACATGATGTAGCAAATTACATGGTAAAAATTCACTAGAGGAGGGAAAAAACAAAAATAGATAAGAGAAGTTACATCTCCAATAGGATTTTGCCATGTTAGTTATCACATCATATTATAGAGTTTATATTGTATCAATGTTGTAAGTCTAATATTATTGTTACATAATTATCTTTATTAATGTCAATCTAATTTGACACTGCTATATATGTAGTTTAATTGGTTAATAATCAAATTCGAATAATATATTATTAAATTGAGTGTACTATTAAATGTAAGGAATTCGTTTCTAGGTAAGGCAGAGTTGAATTATCATATATACAATATGTTTACTTTGAGAAATTAATTTAATCTAAAAATTTTGAATTAAATATGAATCCATATGTAATATACTTAATTACTAACCACGCAAAAAATTTTAAAAATTCTATGCTTATTTTGATTGATTAGGAGATTACTAATCAAATTAAATATATGTATCTTTATTTCACATTTTAATTTTTTAATTTTTTATAATTAATTCCATACTATAAATTTATATTTATTCATCTTAATTTAACTTGCTATACTTTATAATTATTTATTAAATTATTTTTATTGTATTTCTAATATTAATTATAAATAACTTGATATATGTGATATGTTGTAGATATTTTGTTTTATAGAAAATAATTTGAAAGAATTAATTAAAAGTTATTATATTATATTAGTGGATCTGTTACGTGTGGACGTAACAAACCTGGTTATTGGTCTTTTGGTGGGAGAAAATCTGTGTCTATTCTTACCTATTATTCCAAGGAAAGAAATTTAATATATAAAGAAATGGATGCAGTTGGTCTAATTCGAGGAAGACCGTGACCTCCGAAATAAGCTTTTGCTTTTAGTCTAAATTCTTTGCCCTTCATTCCATTCAGGAGAGTTATTTATACATTTAATTGCAACGAATAAAAACAAAAAAGTAGGAACAACCCAACAGAAAAGTTGAAACAACCCCTGAAAATCTTGTCCCACTTGTAGATAAGGCTAACTTTATTTGACTTGGTTATCATACCACTAAGACTAAGTCCACCGAAACTTGGACTCTTATAAATTTATTATTATTATTATTTGAGCACATAACACTCCCCCCACCTTACAAAGCTTCCTTGTCCTCAAGGAATAAATTCTGGATATCTCATTTTTAATTGCACCGAATCTTCCCAAGTTGCTTCAGCTGGTGACAATCCCTCCCAATGCACTTAAACCTCTTCTTCACCTTTTCTTGTCCACCTATCTAGGATTGCTAGAGGCATAGGCATAATTGAATCATTGTCTTGAGGTAGAGTTGGTAAATTTGTTTGCACCCTTGCACTTTCTCCAATACGTTTCTTCAATAAGGACACATGAAAAATAGGATGTATTTTGGAGCTATCTGGTAACTTCAACTTGTATGCCACTGGTCCCACCTTTTGAATTATTTCAAATGGCTCGTAAAACCTTGGTGATAGCTTGATATTTCTTTTCATGGCTACTGACACCTGACGATAAGGTTGCAGACGTAGATACACAAAGTCTCCAATTTCAAAGCTTTTTTCAATATGTCTAGTATCATATGTCTTCTTCATTTGATTTTGGGCATTCATCAATTCTTCTCTTAGTTCTTTCATCACTTCATGTCTATTTCTTAGTGCTAGATCAACGGCTTCCACTTGACTAGTTCCAGGAGCATAAGACAATAGTGTAGGCGGCAATTTACCACAGACTATCTCATATGGAGTCTTCTTGGTTGATGAGTGGATGCTGGTGTTGTAACAGTATGCTGCCCAAGGAATCCATTTCACCCATTCTTTTGGTCTATGGCTGGTGAAGCATCTTAAGTATATCTCTATTGTCCTATTAACTACCTCCATTTGCCCATCAGTTTGGGGGTGATATGAGGAGCTAAAATTGAAACTTGTTCCCTGCAACTTGAATAATTCCTTCCAAAATAAACTCGTAAATGTAACATCTCTATCACAAACAATACTTCCAGGCATGCCATATAATTTGAAAATCTGATCAAAGAACACTTGGGCAATACTTATGGCTGTATATGGATGTGAAATTGGGATAAAGTGAGCAAATTTTGACAATCTATCAACAACCACAAAAATAGTTGTCTTCCCTTGAGAACTTGGGAGACCTTCAATGAAGTCCATTGAGATATCAGTCCATACCTACAAAGGAATTGGCAATGGATGGAGGAGTCCTGCAGGAACTGTATTATCTGCCTTATGTCTTTGACAAACATCACATTGCTTGATAAAATCTTTTATTGTTTTTCTCATTCCCTTCCAATAAAAACAGATCTTACCCTTTGCAAAGTCTTGTGATAACCCTCATGTGTACTTGAATGCATTTCACTCACAATTGGTTGTACTAATGGAGAGTCTTCCAACAAGTAAATTCGGCTTTTGAAATAAAGGACTTTATTCTTATACTCCCATGGTCCTATAGCTTCCCCTTGTTCACACAATCTCACTATTTGCTGCAAAGTTGAACTATCACTACAAGAATTTGTTCCTTACTTGTCACTTTGCATTTTTTTAATTTGGCGGTTAAAAAAAAAGTGAGAAATATAATAATATTTTAAAAGTCAAACTCTCATATTTCCCTTATTTATCACTATTTGTCTTTATTTAAACCCATATTTATCACTTTTTTTAATAATGACAAATATGGATTTCATATCATTCCTTTTGGCTCTCACGTTTTCCTCTATATATTTTCATTTGCCTCTCTCACTTCATCTTTTATTTTCAACTCTTAGCAAAAATTTGCCCTAGCCGTCACTCCCTCACTCATCCAAATCACCAGTTACTCCCTCACTCATCCAAATCTCAGATTGAAACGTCAAAAGCCAAAAACGAAGAACGCAACCAAACCCTAACACCACACCAACAGTAGACCTTGAAGAAGAAGAAGAAGGAAGAGTGACAGCTGAGGTCCGATCGTGGCATTCTCTTCACGCCTCTTATCCAAATCCAAATAGGTAACCTTCCTCCCTATTTCAGATCGGTTTCAAGATATCATTATCCTTGTTTAACGAGTTAGAAAATCTCTTCAGTAAGAAAGTCCGTCTTCAAGAAAATTTTATTTTTACTCCTTTTGATTGATTCCCTACTTGCAACTCTGATCTCTTAGTTCTGTTCTTGCCGGACTAATTGGATCTTTCCGTATCATTTTATTTAAGGAGTTTAAATTTTCAGTTGTATTTTCTCTCTGTTTTCTATTGTCTGTATTGCCCGGTGCTCTAATAACTGTATTTATAACTTGAATAGTGGTCTCGTTTCTTGCATCAGTGATTGTGATACTCTATAAAAAATTAAGCAGTGAACATGCAAAAACTGTGTTTGGGATGAGGGAAGGATAAGGGACAGATGGGGAAAAGTAAAGAGGAAGGGAGGAAATAAAATAAGAGAATTCATCCTTCATTTCTCTCTTTGTTTTATAGAATAAAAGGGTCTCACTTCCACTTTTTCGTTTCCTTCAGGGAACTAAAGAAGGGTTATGTTAATTTATGTTATCTACTATTTGGATTGTACGCACTTCTGAAATCTCGGTGTTTTGTTTGATCAATATAGAGGCAGACTTGAAAATCTCTGCAATAATGTCTTCAAAACAGGTGGCTAATTGTTTAGTTGTATAGATAGCTTCTTTTCTCCCTACATTGGTGTTCTTTTTGTTAAAGATTGGCATACAACTCTTTTCTTTTCTATGTTTTACAATCCTGGCTCTTTTAAATGGTTATACAGGTCTCTTAAGCTTGATGTGGTTCCTGGCCCAACTGCATCTCCTTGGTCCTGTCAATCATTGGTTTATACTATGAGGAACTTGGTGGACGTATCAAGTTTTTCTTGGAATGATAAAAAGACTAGACAAGGGAAAGAGTCCTTTATTCTTACAAGGTCCTGCTTAAACCCATTGAGTGGGGAAAGTGGTGCTGCTGGGTACGTTTGAGAATGTTGACTTGTATATAATTTGGTATTTGTTAACGTATTTTATTTTTTCCTTAATATTTGCCTTTCTTATATTCTAAGGTCTCTTTTGAGAAGGTTGCACCTTTACAATATGAAAGGATGGATAATGCATCGCTTTGTACGGCATTATCAGCTTGCCCATCTCTTCTTGATCTAGAAATTGTTGGCCTGTAAGTTTCTTTGGAGGGGCTTCTGCTTTTTTCCCTTTTTTTAATTTTTATTTTATGTTTTTAATTCTTTTAGGTTTGAGATCATAAGAATATGGTTGTGTACATGGTTTAGGCTGCTAAAAGCTAAAGTACCCCGCGCCATGTATATGTACTTGTTCATATGTAAATAAATATGGAGATACGGGTAAGTGCACTGAACAGTGGAAATAATTCATCGTTGTTGTAAATGCACAGGAATTTTGTCCAGTACTTGTATGGAAAGCTTGATGCTTTTGTTCTCACACCTTTTCTTAGTTCATTTATTTCCCTCAATTTCTTAATAATTTTATTGGATTATATGATATGTACTGAACCTTCCATTGTCAGAGTTGCAAGTAGGCATGTGCTATGCCATTTTTTTATGCCATTTTGTGTTCTAAATTAATTTGATTTTGATTGATGAAGAGTTATGTTAATGTGTTAATGTCTGGTATTATTATTATTTTTAAAATCAAATGGGATGGATATTGCAGTTTGGAGGAGTTCATGCAAACATCCAGCATCGGTGAATTTAGGGGGCGCCTCCAACTTCTTTTTTCTTTTCTTGGTCAATTCATGATTGGTAGATACTTGGGAATGTATCAAGGTAAGACAGACTGGCTATTGGATTTAGCCTTTGATTTTTAATTGTTGGAAATAACATACAGTTCTTTTAAAGGATTAAACTAATAATTATAACAGGAATAGGAATTGATATCTCGCGAAACTGAGCTATGTTTTAGGAGAGTGAATATGGCATTGTTCAGGTTCATTACTCACTACTTATTTTATCATTTTTATTTTTATTTTTGATTTATTAATTTTTGAGTTGCACTATTGTGAACCAGTATTTGTTTCAAAATTTCTAATTCTTTGTTAATCATGCAGTCCCTAGCAGGAGGAGAATTAGAAGATTTTACACAATGTATTTGGGTTATATGTGCAATTTTTGCCAAGGTGAGTTTGCTTTCAATCATTGATTTCTAAAATATTTTTTATTTTGTTTTAGGAGTTCTTACCACATTTTTCCTCAGAATAATGGAGCATATAGGAGCTAGTCGGAGAAACATTGAGAAAGAGGTGAAAGAGCTTTTGAAGCTGTGTCAGTGGGAGCATTTTATGCCCGTTGATAACTTGAAAAGAGTCCGGCAGAAGCTTAGGAAACTAGTGTAGAAGTACACTGTAAGTAAAATAAGTATATCTTCAGATGGTAGCACTAGTATTAAGGCACAGGCTTAAGAAGTCAATAGGAAGCAACCTTCCTTTCTTTCCCTAATGCAAAATTTGAAGATGACATTCAAAAACATTGACATCTACTAGTAACTATTTTCCATGAAATCATTTATTTTGTTGGCCAGGAACTGCTACAATAACCTGTAATGCTTATCCTTAACCAAGAAACAACATAAAAAGGGTTGAAATTTAACTTGTTTCTTGTTTCTTTTTTTTTTTTTTTTTGATAAACACCATGTTTCTAAGCAATTTGAAGGGATTCCTCTCTTCTTTATTAAGAGGGATTGGGCTGGGAGAAGTTGTAGTTGTTGTAGTAATAGAACTTGGTGTTGGTGAAGTCGCAACGTGGGCAAGGGAGATGCTCTTGCTCGGGAGGGGGAGTTCCTCCGTACTTGGTCAGTCTCTTGTTGATGTTGTTGCTGGCGTTGCTGCTAACGGCAACATTAGCGCTGTTCTCACTCGTGTCTGTTGGCATCTCTTCTGAATTTCTCTATCTCAATATTCTTAATTTTTTTTTTTGCTTTCTGAAAGGTAGTGGGAAAGAGCCATTTTTTCTTTTGTTTTGTTTTTAAAGGGTTTGATTTGTTTTTAGAGAAGAAGTTGGTGAAAAGAGAGGTAGAAAGAGGGAGATTTATGGAGGTATAGAGTGTTTGGGAATCTAAGAGGGAGAGTGAAACATGTCCTGAGGCATATATGAGCAAAGAGCAATCAGGCTTTTAAACTCAACTTCTTTTTTTTTTTTTTTAATTTTAAATTCTTATACAAACTAATATGTGGTCCATAATTAACATCTCTTTCTATTTTTTTTATTTGACGTTCTTTTTTTTTTAAGTGAGAAATAAAACTTTAATCTAAAGGTCAAACCCACTTTCTTACCTTATTTCTCGTTTTTTGTCTTTTTCTATTCACATATTTATCATATTTAAAAAAGTGTGACAAATATATGACTGATATATTTATTTTGTTTTTTTTTTCATTTCCTTCTATCTTTCATTTTCTCCCCCTTTGTGAAAATTTACCCTAGCATTCATTCCCTCATTCACCCAAATCATCAACCATGAAATTGCCCTTGTCGCTCGAGCGGCATCAAACTAGATTAGTCATCAATGCATCGTCAGCAACTGGGTGCGATGGCTTTCAAGGTGAAGAGGCTGGTTCATAATCGCGCATTGACCCAGATCTGGGTTGAAATACTTCAAGTTTTTTTGTTAGTATTTGATTTATCTCTTCACAAACACACACATTTTGTGGGTTTTTTCTTGCATAAAATCAGTATTTCAAGCAGGTTATCGATCTCTATGTGGGCTTTACCATCTTTACCACACTGAGTCAGGTAAGCTGATCTTGTAATGCTATTTGATTTGTTTGTTGTTGGGGCTTTGCGTTGTCTGCTTAGTTTAACACTAAAATTGTTGACTGAGAATTGCTTGTTTCAATGACGTTTTTTAACTAACTATAAATTGAGAATCGTAGTTTTTCAATTACGTGTGGGTGTGTCTATGGAGTATAGAGAAGAAAAGAAAGAAAATGACTGGGTTAGCACTGCCAACCATGAAATGTAAGATAACTAAAATCATAAGAAAATGGTTGGGTTTCATTCATTTTTTTTAATACATTTTTTTAATTTTCTAATTTGTTGTGTTCGTTTAATAGGGATGCTGCTGTTGTTATACTTTCTGGGAAGATAGCTGATGGGCTTGCAACCATATTTACTGGTGAACTGGTATAGTAAATATGCTTTATATATTTCATTCATAATAAGTGGCTTATTACATTTGGTTATCACCGTGCCCGCCACCACCTCCAACCCCCGCCTTGCTTATTTTTCCAACATCTCTTGACAATACTGTCACCTAGAGTGACCTAGAGAATGCCCAGCTAGAATTCTGTGTTATTAATTTCTTTGCAAATATAATAATTGACAAAGTCCGCTGCTATGCATATAATGTTGTAAGAGAATGTAGTTTATGGGAGAATCACTCACCTTTAAGCTAGAGGCAAGTGATTATGTCATGGACCATGGTTATTGCAAATTTTTATTATATGTTTGAAAAAGTATTGACTTCCATGTGATATATATGGGAACCAATATCAAGTAGTTCTGTTTTGTCATAGTTGGAATTTATGTAATTTTTAGAATCTCGAAATTTTCCTTTTATATTTTTGGTTTTTTTTTTAAATTCCTTTCAAATATTTTACTTGGCAGATCGATAGGTTTGGACATTTCAAAATGTGGCATGGGGCAGGGTCTGTTATGGTTGCTGTTTCGTTTTCTTCAGTTTTTGGCGGTTGCATGCCTTGTAGAATCCTTGCTACTTTTGCACTGACCGTGTAAACTATCTCATACTGTGTTTTTGCTGCCATCTGTAATGATCTTTACATCTAAGTAATTAATGGTTCAAATGTGGATAGCATCGTATTTTAAATTTGTTAAGCAGAACAAAGCAGCACTTTTGAGTTTTTTGTATCGTGTTGTTATTTGGATCCTCTTGATTTAGACCACCCTCAATAGAAATGCTGATCTCCTTCCATTATTGTTAGAAAACCCATAAGAACAATCCCCTTCAAGTTTTCTCTTATATTGTTATATGCATATCTATAATAGGATTAATATTTCTTTGTTTGGGCCCCAAATGAAGAGTTCTATGTTATCATATAGGAATCATTCCATTAAGCAGGGCAATGAATTGATTGCCCAAGAGCATTGGCCAAAAAGAAGAAAGACAATCATTTGCTTAGCTTTCTATAATTATGAATGACTTATTATCTAAATTATAACTATTCTGTTGAAGGTCAATGGTGAACTGCATTACGCTTAATTCAATGAGCAGAGTAATGTTGACCAACTGCCGGAATGCTTTTACAATGGACTTCTTCTCTTTACTTAATATTTTGATGTACAGTTTCTCACCAAATTCATGCAGCATAATTGAAGGTTGTGCTTCATTTTTTTGGTCATCTAAAGCTAACCTCAGCCTGTATGCTATTGCTCTTATAGTGTTAGGCGTGACCAATGCAAAAAACACATACTGATCTTGAAAACCAGGTTTGTATGTTTATTGAAAATTTTTTATTTTGGTGGTTAAGAGACTTCCTCTGGGCATGGTTATTGAGTTAATCTACCATATGTAGTATCGGCGGATTGCATACGCTTCAATTGCTATTGGAAGCTGCTTTGTGGCATTGTTTCTTCTTGGAACTAAAGAACCAAGGTATCTAGGTCTTAAGAGTTTTCTGAGTTCTTTAGAGGTGTTCTGATAAGTTCTGTGAGTCTGCACTAGAAATGTAAATATAATTTTGTCTTGTATAATAGTTTAAAAGAATTTTTGTTATAAAACTCCTTAGCTTATGAAGACCGAGTAATTGAGTGAAAAAAAATAGTACAAACTTATTACTGAGGATTCAGAATTCCCTTGGGCTTCTATATATAAGAAATCACTTTTTTGTTGCTTTTAATTGTCTACGGCAAAGTCTGTGGGTTTTCTGCTAGTGTATGTTTATAAACTTGTTTTGAGAACATGCAACTTTAGGCAATCTTGTTCTATCCCTGTCAAATTTCAGTGCACCGTACACCTTTAAAGTCTCATGCATAATTTGATGGCTTATGCAATCATAACTTTTTGATTATAACAATGGTAGACATTTTCTTATACAGATTAAAGATGGATTTAGGAGGAAATGCTCATGCAAGGATTTAGTGGACATACTGGTTCAAGAAAATTCTATACTATCACGTTGCTCTTGTATATATGCTCACCAGACTTGTAGTCAATGTTTCACAGGTTTGGATCTGAGCAAAAATCCTTTGCTATGGACATTTGATTGGAAAAGTTGCCCACAAACTTTGACCTGTGTTCATAATTGAGTTTTTTTTTTTTCCATTTTAATGAACGTTAGATCAAAAGTCTATCAAAAAGCAAGTTCTTTATCTGCCCATTTTAGCAGCTACAAGTACAACTTTTTAATGCCTGTCACCGGTTCGATCAAATACCCCAGCTGAGTATCTTTCTTTCTTTCTTTTGGCATAGTAGTTGCTCATTCTTTAATCGTTTAGTAGGCAACTATCTGGATTTTGTTTCATTTCACATTTCCTTTTACATCTTAAACTTAGATTTCTTATTTCTTTCGTTATTTTTTTTTTCAGATTATAGGTACTGACGGTATGTTAAATTTGCAGCTTGTTTTTTTTAATTATTATTTTTGTTACCAATTGAATAGAAATGTGTAAAATGCACGAGAAATCTTAGTCACATTCTTTAGTTTTTGTTATCTGCAACTCAAACACCTGATAAATTACTTGGAAAAGATGAGTCTATTTCTATAGAATGATTGGTTGATACTATCTTTAGATATTAACTTTCAAGAGTGTCATTTCGTCGCTGTATAATCTAGGTTTCAAATGGTTTTTTCGACTTTTTCTTTTTTTCTTTTTTAACTCTGCTCTCTAAGCAATGTTTGCTGAGATTTTAACTTAAAGTTCATAAGGTTTACACCTTAATCTTTTAGGCTTTTTACAAATTCTTTGGCACTTTAAAACAACTAATTACTTTTTGAACTTATAGGCTAGAGGCAGCGCCGACTCCAGCAGCCCCGTGAGGAACCGACTAAGTACAAGAGCATATCATCTAGTTTTGGAGTTTTGCTGAAGGAGCAGGGAGTGAGGGGCTTCTTTAGGGGATGGGTACCTACATTGCTTGGTTACAGTGCTCAAGGACAGTTCGTATTTGGCATGCAACTACTTATAGGTAACCTTTTAGCTGCTCTATTGACTTTTCAAGGTTTATAAGCTTATGGATTATGCTTGGCTTTCATCTGCTAGTAATTTTTTGTTCACAATCAGATTTTATTTCCAAATTTAAATTCAAGCTTTGATGTATTTTAAATTATCCATTGGTTATTTAGACTTTATATCCTTTATGTTGGTAAATGCTTTGAAATAGAAAGCTTAATATCAAACTATGGATTTTTTTTTTACCATGAATGTGTGAAAAAAAATCCTGTGAAAAAAAATCCTGCAGTTTCTTTTATATTATAATAATCGTCATCATGATTATTATTTTTTGAATATTTGTTATATCTGCTTAAGCCATATAGAGTTCTTTGAAATGTTTCTAAACTGAGTTTCTTGTCTTGCAAGCTTGAGAACACGTTGAATTATGGTCTGGAAAGAGTTTGGGCTATTGGGTATATGAAAGGTTCTCGCAGGTGAGTTTCTCCATATACATATGTAATATAAATTTTACCGCTGATAATCTTGTATGTATGGGGTCTCCAGTAGATTTCTATACATTGGAGAATGTGTTCTAGTGTTTCAAAAACATCAATTCTCTTCGGTTAAGCTTTTGAAGAGTTATATTTATATATGCTACTGAAGTTGTAAATTTCTATTTAATGCATACTTAAGAATATACTTTTTTTTTTAATTTCTTATTTATTTATTTATTTATCATGACGCTGTTACTATTCATTTCATTGCACAGAATTATAATTGGTTATGATGAAGGAACCATCATGGTGAAAATTTGTCGTGAAGAACCTATAGCTACTATGGATAATAGTGGAAAGATCATATGGGCTAAGCACAATGAAATTCAAACTGTGAACATCAAGAGTGTTGGAGCAGATTTTGAGGTTTGAGCTTAGACTGTCTGCTTCCTTTGCTGCATGTTATGTTTCTAAAATAGATGACGGTTTAAGTAATTGGCTTCTCTTTCATCTTAGCTTACTGATGGAGAAAGATTGCCTTTGGCTAGTAAGGAATTAGGAACCTAAGATCTTTACCCACAAGTGAGTTGGCATTTTGCTGCTTGCTTTTATTTGTCTCAGATATGTTTTGTTTTATGCATTTCTATCTTTTCTCTGCTTCCTTCCTCACCATGTCTTATTTAGTGTAAATCTTTCCAAGCATATTCATAGATGTATATCTAAACATTGGCTGCTTTAATCATGTATATGTAGAAATAGACCATCAATTTTTGCTGCTTAAGATCTAATTTTAGTTGTTCCACGTTGCCTATTTTTCTATCTGTTGGAAATTTTATTCTTGATTTATTTCAGATACTATTTGCATTTAATAGTCATCAGGTTTTCAGAAGTCACCTTTTTAAGTAGGTTTTAGGTGTGTAGAGATCAAATGAAAAAGTTATAGTAGTTTCTAAAGAGTTTAAAGGACATGATGGGAGAATCTATTCCGTACTAGCTGGTACTTTTCAAATTTTTCTTTATTTTCCAATTAAAGTGTAATGATATGGAGGAATAAGGTTTTATCTAATGTGTTTATATGGTCTCTTGGTCTCTCTGTTGTTATTGGTATTGTTATTACTGTATTTCTTTTTGTCTTGCAGAGCTTGAAGCACAATCCTAATGGGAGGTTTGTTGTTGTCTGTGGAGATGGTGAGTAGATTATATAGATAGCTTTGGCCTGGAGAAATAGATCCAATGTGCACTTATGGGGGCACTTTGCTGGCAATGTGCTCAAATGATTTTATTGGCTTTTATGACTGTGCTGAATACAGATTGATTAAACGGATTGATGTTACTGTGAAAGTAAGTGCTAATGTGCCTAAAATAGACTGTTTTCATTTTTTTTTCATTTCAAGCTATGATTGCTTTATGGATTATATTAATTATGCTTTTAAAACATCCCAGAATCTGTATTGGCTGATAATGGTGATTTGGTGGCAATTGCTAGTTATTCGTCTTTCTACATACTAAAATACAATGTAAGGACTTATATCAACATAATTCCCTTGTTAGATTAACTTAAAAAAAAATCTTAATAGGTGTTTTAATTAATCTCGGGTATGCTTATTTAATTTTGCTCCTTTTTGTTCTTTGAAATGTAAACAAAACTGTGTGGGAGTGCATCTATGACCAATTTTCTTGAATTTTTGCAGTTTGTATAAGGGTCTTGTTCCTCTAAGGGGACTTAGATTCTAAGTTGGAGAGGAAGCTGAGGGTTAGGAGAAAGCTGCTTTGGGCGATACATGCCCAGGAGAAAGCTGATTTGGTTGGTCAAACAGTTTGGAGGACTAAAATTGGGAGAGTTGTTGGATACTCCTCCGCCTGGTCTGGATGAAGCTATTGCCATTTCAAGGTTATGACTGATGAGTAGCTTGAAACTCTCAGGAAACAGATTGCTGTTTATGCTAAAATTTGTGGACAGCTTGTTGAGATGCATAAATCCCTCTCTGCCCAGCAAGATCTTGCAAGTTTGTTTTGTTTATATTTATAAATATCTCATGTTTTTGTCTGGGCCTGCTCTGCTATTTTTTATGTCATAAGGCTATTTTCCTTTTCATTTACTGTAGTTTTCTCTTGATCTATCTCTTGGAGATGTCGTAAAACTTGTGACTTGGTGGTGTTGTGATGTGGGTTTGGTGTTAACTGTTGGAAACGATTTCATTTTCATTCTGTTATTGGAAGATAAAAGATTCTTCTTGATCTAGTGTGTTGATTTGTGTTATGTTGTGTTTTGTTTCTTGGATGTTTAGTTCAGAGCACTTTGTGGGGTATGTATGTGTGTGAATATGCGTACGTAAGATTGGCTTTTTGATTAAGTTGTAGTGTTTGTTATTGCAGGAACCTGGCAAATGTCTACAATTGGTTCCAAAACAAGCATGCTTGCTTGCTCCGAAAGGAAACAAGTGGTTTCTTCTGTGCCCAATGCTTAATCAGAAGTCGAGACTGAGGTTGATTCACTGCATGAACAGAAGACAAAACCCGAGAATTTTAACACCCAATAGAACGTAGCAGCTCCCAAGGCTGAAGATCTGTGCTTTTAGAGCCCTGAGATAACCTCTGAGCTGCAATTTTTGGGTGTGTTGTCTAACTCCAGTAAGTGAATTGCTTAGATTTTGAGAATTGAAATTTCTTTTGGTTGCTTAGTCATAATTTGGAAAAATGGCATTCACCTTTTTTTTTGGGAAAATTCTATAAAAGTTCGTTTTAAGTTTCATGGTTATTTTAAAAATATAAATATAATCCTTTAATACTAAGTTTGATCTGCGCTTTCTCTATAATTGTTCTTCACCTTTTAATTTGTTTTGAAAAGATGCTTACTTTTGATATCTTAAGATAAGCAAAATGTTTGAATGGTGAATTTTATTTAATGTTCGTTTGGATTGGATTTGGTGGTCATGCAATAGGTACTCTTTGTTCGGGGATCTATGCCATAACAAAGGGCTTGCTATCACTAAGAGAGAGATGCCCACTATTTGCGTGGCCTTTTGCCTCCTATTTTTATGAATCAGCAGCTCCAGGTTATGTATTCTTCAACTTTGACTCACCTTTTTAAGTTTGTTTGACCCTTATATTGCTATCGAATAATTGGACCCTGGACTTCTTGTGACTAAAAGAAGACTAGATTATTATTAAAATGAAGGAAATCTTAAGTTCATTGAAAACTCTGGATTGTTACTCAATATATTATAAGTTGAAAGACGGGCAACATGCTTGGAAATGTTTAATGGTGGTATAGTCCTTGTTATCCCTCTGTCTTCTTATGATTGTTTTAAAATTTTCTTATACTTTCCATATTGATTTTGTGCTTATTGCTAGGAAGTCCTTGACACATTCTAATTCTAAATCTATAAAATCACCTGACAGGCACTGTAATATGACAGAAACAGCTTATTTTTGGAGTAGTACTATGAAAAAGAACTTGTATCTAGAAAGTTTCAGTTGATTTGGTTATATGTAAAGAGAGTGAAACAAAGCGAAAAAAAAGGTTTTTTTAGTTGATTGAAACATTAACCAAATGAAGCAACATAGTGCATGCAAAGTAAGCTGATTACCATTTCCTTGTAGTGATAAAAATAAGGTATGTTCAGCTAATTAAACTCTAATAGAATTTACATAAGCCAACTTCATCAATGAATCCAACATCCAGCAGTTAATGAGACAGAAACCCAAAAAACCCTCTATAGTAACAATTTCTTGGACATAATGATAGCAAACATATGAAAAGGTGAAGCACTTCTGTGATGTTATTTCCTTTTGGGATAATTTTTCCTTTTATCTTTTCTAATCGAACCTCCTGGTTCTTGTTTCTTTCCATAGATTTTGCTCTCTAAAATTTTGTTGGTTCTTTATTGGATTTTATTTTGCTCAGCTACAATTTCCCCTTGGTAATTTCTTGAAAATTTGTTTCCCTGGTTTTAGACAACATTCATGAATTATTGGATTCTTCAAATAGACTTTTTTTTTTTTATGCTCAACTGATGCTGGTGTTTCTATTGCTTCTGTGTGCATGAATTTCATGGCCTTGTTAGACACTGATTGATTTTGATATCACGGGGAGGGGTTAGAACCTTATGGAAATCAATTCAGCGTTAGAATATCACATCAACTCTTTTGGGATAATAATATGACCTCACAAGATATTTTCAATGAATATATGAAAGTTGGAGTTTATTTAATTGATTTTTTTTCCTTTTTTTTTGTTAACCTTGTTGATGATGATCTTGTTATGTAGTGGTGAGAAGGTGCCCAATGTCAGGTGGTCTGAACTTGTAGAAGTCAAAGGAAAAGTCAGATTAGAAGCTTTTGAAAAGTATATTCAAGATCTTTCTCGTTCACGCAATCGAGGGTTGATGGTAAATTGTTTTCTTCATCATATTATTAAATTTCCATTATCTAGGATTCTAGTGCTTCATTTTTGTCTATAAGTAGTATGGTCAAAATATTTCTTGCTTAACTGAGTTTTGCGGTTGATATAAATGGCGTGCAACAATTATGAGTAGTCATACTGAGTGATTGCCTAATTGATGAACAAATGAATGGATCTGGTGACTGATTTAACATTTATGTTGAGCACTAATATTTTTTTAGCATTTTAATTTTTTTTATAAACATTGATAGATTTTTAGGATTTAGATGTATCTTTTAAGTGTGCCTCTTGTCTCCAAATGATATTAGGTAGAAGAAATGGAGTTAGCGGTACCACATGTATGCAAATATCTAAAAACAAAATGAAAATCAAGACTAAATAAAGCAAAATGTAAAGAAAAAATTTGCTTGGAAAACAGAGCTAGAAACTTGAAATTCTTTTTGGTTGGTCATATGTGTGTGTGTGTGTCTCTCTCTCTCTCTCTTTAATTTTTAATTTATTCTTTGGAAGCAAAATGATAGTTGCTGAATTCATCTGTTAATTTTCATCATTGTGCATCACTTCCCTTTCGTAAATGATATTTCCTTACATGATGGTTGGATCACCTCAGATTCTTCAATTGTATGATTTCTCAGGTTGTTACAATGTGAGGAGCTGGTTCTTTATAGGCGAGTTAGGGTTTTTAAGAAAAACTACATGCGAGAGAACACAAAAAGAGAAGACCTATTAATAACTATGATAAGGCACATAAAAAGACAAAAGAGCTCTATCTTGATCAATTTGATACAAAATGGACAAAACAATGCAAATTTTGTTTGTGATTGCTGGTGGGAAATGTTTTCTCAAAACTGACATTTATCATGACAACAAAACTATCAAAAGGTTTGCTACTAGCCTATTACAGTCCTGAAAAGAATTCAACAGAGTTGGGATTTAACTATGCATATTGTGAAGCAATTTAATTTAGGTAGTTCTTGGCTTTCTAATCTATTTTGACTTGTGTTCATTGTCATTTTTTTTTGTTTGTTTGGGATTTGAGTTTGTTCTGTTCTCTGTATTCGTTTCTATTTTTCGTACTATACATTTTTTTCCCAATTTTGCCAATTAATACATTGATGGCCATGAAGGATTGCTGTACCTCACTAGATGGATTCATGGGAAGAGGACCCAGATATTGGATTTGTATTAATGAAGGTACAACCTTGCTTTCCGCACGCATTGCTCTTCATCAGTTTTCTAGGAATTCTTTATTTCGTTCTCAATATCAAGTTTAACGTTTGAATGTGTTGTAAAGTTTCAAGTAGATGGAACTGATTTGATAAACCTTTTGAATTATGTTATTGAAAGTCTCTGTCACTTTCATTTAATTAGCTTGTGGAAACGTGCTTAAGGTTGAATTATGGCTTGTGTTTACGTTTCTAATTTGGTTATATTTTTGGTGTCTATGCTGCCTTTTTTTTTTATTTTTTTAAGGGCAGTGGCAGGGCTTTCTGCTCTGGTGGAGATGTCGTCGCCCTTTATCAGTTACTTAAGGAAGGTGAATCACATTTCAATCCTTGTAAATTTTATAAACAATTAACATTTTTGTTTGATAAAACAACCCAAGAATGGTTCATATTAATTACTGTGTTCCTCACGAGTAATATAAGGTTTTTATGATAAGATTCAATTAAAAAAAAAACTCCATCCTACAAATAATTGATGACTTGCAATTATTGTTATGTTGACAGCCGAAGTATTCTATTTCAATTTGGTTTAGATTCAGTTTTTTTTTTTCCAATGAGACAATGGTTGTTTCATTATGTATGCCAAAGTTTCTTACATAACGCTCCATCTACTACCTTGAATGCAGGGAAAGTTGAAGACTTTATAAGAGCTTTTTTGAGACGTTATATAAGTTTGTATACCTTCAAGGAACATATTTGAAGCCACGTGAGAATTCAACTCTTCTTGAGATTTCTATATTGAGGTTTTAGATGAGTTAGAACTTGAGGATTATTATCCAAGATATGACTACATTATCTATTACTGTGGAAAATGATTTTTCAATCCTCTCTTCTTTTCTTTTGAGTTATATATTCTTTCTTTTTCCCTTTTCTCATATGAAATTTCTCAAACTTTTACCATCGTTAACTTAAGTGAATAACATTTTTTCAGGTTGCCATATTGGATGGTATGTCACTCGGATGTGGAAATGGAATTTCACTCCAGGGAATGTTTCGTGTGGTAAATGATAAAATTGTATGTTACTGGTTCTATGCTTTAGTAAATACAACTTTGACTAAAGGTTGTTCGTTTGATCCTTGTTTTGAGTCATCTTCTTTATCATGAACGGCATAAACTTCTGGGAAATTTCGTGTTACATGAGGATTCTTTCTTTGGTTAATGTCAGATGGTTTAAAATGTGTATTCTAATCATTCCTAGACATGTTTTAAAGATCTAAAATTAAAGATGAAATGGCTTGAAGGGAAGAGGCATAGGTTTGAGTTGCATGAGAACATTGTTGCACTTCAACTATGTTTCTAAAACAACTTTTGATACTGGTAGATTTCAGTGATGTGATGAAAGTTAACTACTCTCTGTCTAAGTATTTGTAAATGGTGCAACTTTAGATCCTTATGTTTCACCTCATTGTCATTTTCTAGAAACTTGTTAAGAACTCAGGATTTTAAGTTGCAATGTATGTCCTAATTTCTAATAGCCTTTTTTGTTTGATTTGAGATCGATGCATGCTTCTATTGTCTTCTTCTTTTCCTTTTGTGAATAAGTTATTCTGTATTAAAATTCATTATTTCACATGCCATGACTATGGAACAGATTTATCAACCTAAGATGATTAGTTATATTTAATATCTACAGTTTAATTTGATGAGACAAAAATAAAAAGATGAATTTTATTAGGATAATTATTTCAACAATAAAGGTGAATGAAATAACTATTTTGCAACTAGCATTACTATTGTTTAGTGGATTAATCTGTCTAGACAGTTTTTGAACATATACAGTTATACACCAATATGAATGTGAGATGTGCATGTGGGTATTCATGTGTGGTCGGGTTATGAATTTCGACTTAAGGAAGGCGTCATGTCAAAAATAGGTTTGTTGGCTACAGAATCCTTTTTCCTACATTTAATACTTCGAGCTGTTACTATAAGGGTTCCTGCATGACTCCTCCTGGTCTTAGTATCATGAAATCTTAGGTACAAATTGTTGGCTTAGCTTCTCCTGTTTTCAATTTCTATGATTGTGTGGCTGATCGTTAGAGGGCCAAATATATTGCTTTAATCCATGGTTTTTTTTTTTTTTGGTGCTTCCTCTAAGTTATGTTATTCTTGCACTGATTGGTGCATATATTTCTATTAATTGTATGTTGGATGACATTGTGTATGCATTAATTCTGTAGGAAATATGCTTTATTTCTATTGCATCTTGTGTTGTTAGTGGTTCATGCCTGTCATACTGCCCAGCAAGCCACGCCTAAAATGAATGCTGATGATTTTTTATTTGTATTGAAGAACCAGAATAGTGAAACAATTGTAACATGATTACCAATCTCAAATTTATTGGTGAAACAGCTTAACACTCTCAATTATACACGTCATACTGTCATACATGGGTGAAGATAAGTTTTCTCATCTCAAGCATTCTCAACATGCTAATTTTTCTATAGGATAATTACCCTACAGATATTAGGTTTTATATCTAGAGTTTTTTCAACCTTTCTTGTAGTTATGCTAAAGAAAATAGAGCATTCATAAGGAAAGTCATGTTTGTTCTCCCTCTATATCTCTTCCTCTCACTGACTCCTCTCTCTTTTTAAACACACATGCACAACCTCCATGGTATACCGACCAGAACTTCCTTGGGTTTAATTCTCTGAGGTGTCCTCTTTTGTATGCCAATTTCTCTCTTAAAACTCCATTTGTACATTTAACTTGGAAGTGTGAAATTGAACTTGGTGCACTCAGGTAAAATTTTGCCCCTTATGTCTTGGCATTGATTCCTTTGTGGACATGCAAGAAATAAAGTGGATGGAGGAAGAAAGATGTTGGCTTTGAAATTAAATTTTCATGTGTAAAATGTGCTAGTTTTGTATGATTTCACCTTTTCTGGATAATGTAATTTCTCTCAATATGATTACTATCTTGTGGTTGCAAATGATTATTTAATTTCTTTTTAGAATTATGAACAAAATGGAGAAAAACAAGTTTGTCTTTTTGTAGTTGAATTTCTTCAACTACCCAATAGATCTTTAGCTTTTAGTTTCTATATTAACCAAGGTTTAGTAAGTGGGTTTTAATTGATATTAGTCGTTTTTTCTTTGTTTTGGCAATTTATGATGTGATGTACCACAGAAGTTGGCTGGTTAGCTTGATTTTAATTTAAGCATATTGCCTTTCCTATGTTTTGATGTAATTTAAATCAAAAACAATTTGTTCATGATGTACTGTTGACCATTGCATGTACATGATTAATTTTCTAAGCTAATCTACTTAAGTAATTTGTAAATTGAATTTGTTATGAACAAGTTAAATTGAATTTGTTATAAACAACTTAAGTGTGTTGATTTGGTAAAGTTTAAGTTTAATTTTGTGCACTGTTAAGTAGTAGGTTGACTTCGTAAATAGGTTTCATGGATTTTTTTTTTGGTTATATTGGATAAGGTATTTGTGTCTTGACTCTTGACGTTATCAATAAAACAGACGTTATCAATAAATGATCTGTCAAATAATGTCTTAAGTTCTAGTACTATAAATCTAATATTTGGGGTTGCAATCTGCTCTACTTTTGCAGTAAATGTTGAAATGCAGGAGCAACGGGTAAAAAGTGTAGCTGCTGGTTAAAATTTGCTTCAGTTGTTCTTTTTCTAATACTATTTAATTTATTTGTTAACATGTCTACTATTATGATTGTTACAAAGAACCATTTATATCTCTTTTTAATTAAACACTCACACAGATCATTTATTTCAATAGTGTATGATAAATCTAGGAGAGGAGATATTTGTGTGTGTTGTATATGCCAAATTGGAGTATTGACAAAATTGCACAGGGTAGAAAAATAACAAAAATTAGTACTATTATTTTTCTTAAGCAGCAAAAACCATATTTGTCGTTAGCAAGCCATATTTATCGGGCAAAAAGCGATAACTATGGTACAATACTAAATGGAATCATATTTATCGGTCAATAAGCGTTAAATATAATGAAATTTAAAAAATTTAACCGGTAGTAAGCCATATTTATCGGGCAAAAAGTGACAAATATGGTACAATTCAAAATGGAATCATATTTATCGGTCAATAAGCGTTAAATATGATGAAATTTAAAAAATTTAACCGGTAGCAAGCCATATTTATGAGGCAAAAAGCGATAAATATGGTACAATTCAAAATGTAATCATATTTATCGGTCAACAAGCGTTAAATATGATGAAATTAAAAAAATTTGACCTTTAGCAAGCCATATTTATCGGGCAAAAAGCGATAAATATGATACAATTCAAAATGGAATGATATTTATCGGTCAACAAGCGTCAAATATGACAAAATTAAAAAAATTTGACCTTTAGCAAGCCATATTTATCGGGCAAAAGCGATAAATATTGTACAATTCAAAATGAGATCATATTTATCGGTTAAAATGCGTCAAATATGATGAATTTTAAAAAATTTGACCGTTAACAAGTCATATTTATCGGGCAAAAAGTGATAAATATGATACATTTCAAAATGGAATCATACTTATCGGTCAAAAAGCGTCAAATATGATGAAATTTAAAAAATTTGACCGTTAGCAAGCTATATTTAACGGGCAAAAAGCGATAAATATGATTCAATTCAAAATTGAATCATATTTATCGGTCAAAAAGTGTCAAATATGATAAAATTTAAAAAATTTGACCGTTAGTAAACCATATTTGGCGGTCAAAAAGTGATAAATATAGTAAAATTTAAAAATTTTAACCGTTAGAAACGACTAAATTTGTCAAAAAAGTGACAAATATGTGATTTTTTGTACAGAATATTTTGAGTTATATTTGGCGCTTTTATGTGACAAATATGATTTACACTATATTTGGCGTTTTGGCCGACCGTCAAATATTGTCAAATATACCATATTTGGCGGTGCCATTGGTGTCGTTTTTATGACCGCCAAATATGGTCATATTTGACGGTCAAAGACCACCAAATATGACATTTTTTCTTGTAGTGTATTTTGCACTTCATCTTGAATAGATTCCAACCATTGCGGTATTGGAGTGGAAATAGCGGTAATTACTCCACTGTCACTCTGCCTTGAGAGAGCATCTGCCACCACATTTTCTTTTCCTTTTTTATATTCTATGGAGAAATCATACCCCACTAATTTTGCAAGCCATTTTTCTTGGGCTGTTGTCGTTATCCTTTGTTCCCACAAATGCTTCAAGTTTTTCTGTTCCTTACAATGAATTTTCTACCAAGCAAGTATGGCCTCCACTTTTGTACCGTAAGCACTAAAGCCAACATCTCTTTTTCATAAGTAGAAAGTAACAAATTTTTTTACCTTGTAAGCCTTGGCTGAAAAAAGCTATTGGCCTTTTATTTTGTTGGAGAATTCCACCAATTCCAAACCCAGATGCATCACATTCTACAATAAAGGGTTCTTCAAAATTCGATAAGGCTAAAACAGGGGCCTATGTCATCACTATCTTGAGTTGCTCAAAGGAATCTTCAGCCATATGACTCCACTTGAAATTTCCTTTCTTAAGCATCTGCGTTAATGGCCTAGCAATTTTTCCATAATCCTTAATAAATTTTCTGTAATACCCTGTCAAGCCTAGAAACCCTCGCAGGCCCCTAACAGTGTTAGGTTTAGGCCATTCTAACATTGTAGTAATTTTTTCAGGATCTATAGCAACCCCTTTACTGGAAATTACATGCCCCAAGTATTTCACCTCCTCTTGTTCAAATGAACATTTTTCTCTTTTCACAAATAACTTGTTAGTTCTTAAAATAGACAACACAATACGCAAGTGTTCTAAGTGATCTTCCCATGTCTTATTGTAAATTAAAATATCATCAAAGAACACTAAAATGAACTTACGAATAAATTTCTTGAAAATGTCGTTCATCAAGGACTGGAAAGTAGAGGGAGCATTGGTGAGGCCAAATGGCATTACCATAAATTCATAATGCCCCTGATGAGTGCGAAATGCAGTCTTGGCGATGTCATTAGGATTCATTCGGATTTGGTGATAGCCCGATCGCAAATCCAATTTGGTGAAATATTTAGCTCCGTGCAGTTCGTCAAGTAACTCATCTATAATTGGAATTGGGGACTTGTCTTTGACTGTCATCTGATTCAAAGCTCTGTAGTCAATACAAAGCCTCCAAGATCCATCATGTTTCTTCACAAGTAATACTGGAGAGGAATATGGACTCTGACTAGGCCGAATTATCTTTGCCTTTAGCATGTCTGAAACTAGCCTTTCAATTTCATTCTTTTGAAAGTGTGGGTACCTATAAGGTCTTACACACACGGGACCACTTTCCTTTTTTAAAGGAATCTTATGATCATGTTCCTTTGGTGGTGGGAGCCCACAGAGTTCTTGAAACACATCTTTGAAATCTTGCAACACATATTCAATTTGTGAATTGAACGAAGACAATTGAAAATTGGAAGGAAAAGTACCTTGTGGGGCCATCAAAGAGAAAGAACATAGTTGTACCACAACTCCATCTTTTCTTTTCTTTAATTCCTTCTCAATTTCTTGTTCATCCACGTACTTATCCTCTGGAGGTGTCAAGCCCTTAAAAATCACTTCTTTCCCATCAATATTAAACTTCATGCATAATTTGGAAAAGTCCCAAATAATGGGGCCCAATGTTCTCAACCATTGTGCTCCAAGCACAACATCACATCCCTCCAAAGGAAGTAAGTAAAGGTCAGCAACAATTGGAATTCCTTGAATCACCATATAAAGCCCTTTACACAATCCCGCACTGGAAAGTTTTTCTCCATTTGCTACTGCCACCTCAAATTTTTCAACCCCAGTAGGATTAATACCTACCTTTTTAGCAGCTTTATTGCTAAAAAAATTATGGGTACTTCCCGAATCTACAAGAAAGGTACAAGACTGATTTTCTACCTTTCCTTGGATCTTCATGGTTTGAGGGGCGTGAGCACCATAAATTGCATTGAGAGAAAATTCTGGTACTTCCACAATTTCTTCATTTATGTTCTCCTCTTCTCTATCATTGTTCTCTTCTTCCTCTAGCCATATTCCTTCAATCAAGAACAATTTTTTACATCTATGTCCTGGACTAAACTTTTCATTGTAGTTGAAGCAAAGCCCATTTTCTCTTCTTTCCTTAAGCTCTATAGGAGTCAACCTCTTCACTGGTATTTGATTCTGATTTTTATTCGGTAGAGCAGCTCTGTTAAATGTTGGTTTCTTTACTTCAAATTTGTTTAACCTCCTATTACTTTGAATACAAGACTCATACAGCCTTGCCAAGCCAATTGCAACAGAAAGAGTTGACGGATGGCATGCTTGAACATCTATTTTGATATTATCTTTTAGGCCACTTACAAAATAGCTGATAAACGCATGAAAGTACACTCTTAAGCATAAATAATTAATGCTAATTGGACATTATTATAAAGCTTTTATGATGTTTTAGTATAATTATTTTGCTTATGCCTCTTTTACATTTGTTTCATTTCTTTTGCATTTTCTTTAGTCTTTATCTTGAAATAAAGTATTGTCCTTAAATTGTGATTAATGGAAATCATTTTTTCAGGTTTAATAAAATGGACACAACTCTCAATCTATAGATCAAAATGGAGAGATTATTGAACCTGGAGCAACATGTCTCAATTTTACAGAAAGTTGAAGAACAATCAAAAGCCCAAGTCCAACATTTGATGGGCCGAAATTAAGACACAACAAAACCAAATTGTAGTTGTTTCTCAGCCCGACCCATGTCCAGTATTTGGGCCATATCTCAGAGAATACTTGTCCAAATTGCATGAATCTGGTGGCCTTAGAAAGCTGAGACAAAATTCTACAACTTTCATGTTTTCCACAAAGCCCAATTCGGTCCATTTGGTGGTCAAAAATCAGCTGTAAGTTGGTGGCCGACATTGTGGAAAAATTGGTGAAGGTTTGGTGTAATAGTTCCATTTCATCACCTATTTAAGGACAACTTGAGGAATTGAATGGGAGAGAGAAAAAATCATTTGAGTTCACATTTTATCATTGTATATTACAATTCTCTCTTGTATTTTCTCTTTAGAAATGATAAGAATGAATTGTAAGTTAGGCTAGAACTCTTGGTAAGGCTAGAGATGAACTTGTATGTGTAGTTTATCTATTTCTCACTTTCATTCTACCTCAAGGGCTATAAAGATTGTATGTTTGTTTATGTGTTAAACTCTTTCTCATCTTGTGATTTCTTTTTAATTCAGAAATTATAATTCTCAATTTCATATAAATTCAGTCATGCTTTCTTTGTGATTCATGTTGAATTATAATTGTTACTGGTAGTTTCGTTTTATGAGTTAATCCTTTACTACAATATTGTCATGTGATATATTGTCGCTCTTGGATAACTTGTAAGGATGAATGTTGTTGGTAAATATTGCTTGTAAAGAGTTTATGCATATCGAATACATGTGTTTATCATTTATGCTATACTATACATATTTTCCGATTGATTGTTTGGGATGTGAAATTTTCAATTGAGTTATAATTATTAAATCAAAGTGGGGATTAGATTTACAAAACATATAAGTGATTCTCGAGATTGTTTCTAATTATTAAACACTGAATTTTCTTTATAACTAATCACTTCAAAGTTAAATTTTACATTTTTATTATCTTTTTAATATTTTTGTTTTACGAACCTCTTTTATCGAAGGCCTCCTTGTGGATTCGACACCTCAACATGTACTACAATAACCACGGTATATTTTGGGCGTAATCAAAAATTGGCGCCGTTGCCGGGGAGGTAAAATGGACGAAAGACGGTTTGTATTTTTTATTTCCTTTTCTTTTTTTTTGGCCTAACTTGGAATAATTTGCCTAATTTTCCTAACTTTGACTAATTTGCCTAAATTTCCTAACTTTGACTAATTTGCCTAATTTTTATAACTTTGACTAACCTTATTCCTTTTATTTTTCAAAGGTCGGCTTTGCCGCCTTGCTCTTTTACTTTTCAAAGGTCGGCTTTGCCGCCTTGCTCTTTTTACTTTTCAAAGGTCGGCTTTGCCGCCTTGCTCTTTTACTTTTCAAAGGTCGTCTTTGCCGCCTTGCTCTTTTTACTTTTCAAAGGTCGGCTTTGTCGCTTTGCTCTTTTACTTTTCAAAGGTCGGCTTTGCCGCCTTGCTCTTTTACTTTTCAAAGGTCGGCTTTGCGTCTTGTTTCTTTTACTTGTTAAAGGTTGGCTTTACCACCTTGTTTGTTTTATTATTATTATTATTGTTATTACTTGTTAAAGGTCGGCTTTGCCGCCTTATTTCTTTTATTTGTTAAAGGTCGGCTTTGCCACCTTATTTCTTTTACTTGTTAAAGGTCGGCTTTGCCGTCTTATTTCTTTTACTTGTTAAAGGTCGGCTTTGCCACCTTATTTGTTTTATTATTATTATTATTGTTATTACTTGTTAAAGGTCGGCTTTGCCGCCTTATTTCTTTTACTTGTTAAAGGTCGGCTTTGCCACCTTGTTTGTTTTATTATTATTGTTATTATTATTTTACTTGTTAAAGGTCGGCTTTGCCGCCTTTACTTGTTAGTTGTTTTAATTTTTTTTTTGCTATATATACTTGTCAAAGGTTGGCTTTGCCACCTTGTTTGTTTTATTATTATTGTTGTTATTATTCTCTCTAACTTTTGTTATCTTATTGCTTTTTGACTTTATTTGAGAACTTTCTTGTGTAAAAAAAAAAAAATAAATAAAACAAAAAAAACAAAAAAAAACAAAAAGAGAGACAAATTGTGAGTGATGTATGAAGCAATCTAGAGACAAACGAGGGAGATTTATGAAAAAATCAGAACTAGAACCACAACAAGATTTTGCAACCGAAGAAAAATCAATTCTTGGTTCATCTTCATCTTCTAATTATGATACAATGAGCCAACATGAGGAAAACCCCGTTAAAACTCTAAAAGATTACTTGCATCCTTCCCGCACAGCCACACCATCATGTATCATATTTCCACCTAATACACCAAAATTGGACTTTCACCCTAGGATGATACATCTTTTACCAACTTTTCATGGTTTAGATAGTGAAAACCCGTATGTACATGTTAGAGAATGACACATCCGAAAAAGGATTGTCTCCCAAGTATAGGAGTGTCGAAGTAATAAAACCAGGTGAGACCGAGGTCGATCCACGAGGAAGGAGATTTTAGCGTTACAAATTATAAGATAAGCAAATATGATATGAGTAATTCAAAGAAATGACAAGATAATATCAATAAATATGTAAGATGGTAGGCGGTATTACCGACCATTCAAATATAAAATAAAAAGCAAGAGGCGGTAAAACCATCCATGGAAATAGGTGGTATAACAAACCATAGTAAATTAAATAACAATTTCATAAGGTGGTAGAACCTACCATAGTAAATTAAATAAAAAGTTCATAAACAATAGAATAATTAAAATACAAGAGGAATTAACACAATAACAATGAAGGCTAAGGTTAGGGGATCCGACCTTGATATTTCAAATAAGGATAATTAACCCATTTTAGTTATATGAATTATATTTGTTTCGTTACAAATATTTATACCACTTCTTGTAAATGGGTTCAAGCATCCAATGTGCCAATCACCATATGTCTACAACAAATCAAGGTTCCTAACTAGATTCGTGTCGGTAAGGAAGAACCATACATCATTTAGAAAAGATCCAAGCATTTGATGTGCCAAGGATTGTCGACAATGGATCAAGACCTCCACTTTACAAGTGGTGTCAAGATTGATTAAGAAATTAAATATAAATCATATTGAATAAACATTATAAGATTAAGATTATTAAGCACATATTAAGGGTTAGAGAATCCTTATTCTTATATCAAAGGTTTCACCCTTTCACCTTAGCAAAAGAGAAATTAGAAGAACATTATAATAGAAAGAAAATAAAATGCAAGAAAAAGGAAATTCATTAATAACATAAACACACACAACACAATACAAGATCCTAGCCAAAGCCAAAATGTTCCAGCCAAGGCCAAGATGCCCTAATGGGTCACAAGGCACCTCTATTTATAGATACATCCTGGGGCAAACTTGTCAAATTACAAGGGCATAATTGTCAAATATTAGTTGTAAATATCTTTGACAATTGGGATCATTAGGCACCGACTTTGACCATCAATTTTGACATCGAAATGTTTTGAATTTTAATCACATGTCTTCATGAAAGTTGTAGATATTTCTCTCAGCTTTCTAGAACATATTGATTTGCACAATTTGGATACGTATTTTGAGAGATACGGTCCAAATACTAAGGCCTGGTCAGACTGGGCCGAGATTGTAGATGGGTTCACTTCAAGCCCAATTTTGGTCCACTAAGAGCCCGTATTTGATGATTCTTGTGAAATGCAATCTTGTAGACAATTAAATCAGCTTTCCAAAACATTAAGAATTGCACCATTCTGATCTATAAATAAAGAGTTATGCCCATTTTACCGAACCTGTAACAAAACCAAAATTAAGAGGAAGTTAATTCCAAAGATGCAAAGACTACAAATATGCTTAAGTTGAGGAATTTAATGACACTATTAATGCAATATGATGAACTAAACTCTTATTAAATATGCATATTTAAGTGTTCATCACACCCCCCAACTAGCTTATTGCTAGTCCCTAGCAATTAAAGCGCTATTATTTATAAGTGATTTATAGAATTTTACATCCAAGGTGATCATTATTGCACTCTCCTTGATTTTATCAAAATAAACAAACTCTCAACTGATTTTTTTTTTAAATGACTCATGTACCCTTCAGTCAAGATATCCACAAACCTTCTTTTATGCTCAGTTGACACATGACTATGGGGCTTATTAGAAATAAGCCATATCGGTTCTAGTATTTGTTAAGGCTAACAACCTTAGGTAGGGGGTATTCATTCATTTTATACATTTTTTTCTTTTTTTTTTTCTCTTTTTTTTTTGAAAGAATGCATCTTTAACCCATGTAGCGAGCCTTAGGCTAATGACTCCCAGACCAGTTGGCCTTAGGGCATTATGTGTTAAGACACCCCTACGAGCTTAACGACTCGGGTTGCCGATGCTTTATTTTTGCTTAGAAACTTGTGGATAGTGCAATGTTCAATCCCATTAAGCTTTTTTCTTAATCCATGTAGCGAGCTTTGGGCCAATAGCTCCCAAACCAGTTGGTCTTAGGGTATTAGGTGTTGAGGCATCCCTCGAGCTTAATTGCTCGAATTAAGGAGGCTACAAGACCAAACTTATCCACCATTGCTTTCTCTCTTTTTTCTTTTTTTTCTTTTTTTTTCTTTCATTTTTCATTTTTTTCATTTTTTCATTTCATTTTTTTTTTAAACTTTCCCCTTCCTTTTGTTGTTTTCCTAAACAAAACAAAAGAACTTAAATATTGCAATATTTCATTTCGCCACCCACAATCATACATCAAGGTATGTGTGTGTGTGAAGAAAGATTCATAGATACTTGCTTAATGAGCACATAAGCACACAATTTATTAAATGATAAGGTTGTGAGAGTTCATAGATTTGAATGATTCAAAGCGAATTTAATAAGACCTCCTTGTTATAAAATTCAAAAATCAAGACTAAATAATATCAAATAAGTCTTCAAAAATGCAAGAATAAAATGACAAATTGGTAGAATGGGTTTCAAGAGTTCAAACTGGTCTTCCCTACTCTGCCATTCCTGACCCAGAATGCATCTCAAAAGGATTTGAACTCCT
>SNVD02013599.1:0-83060 GCA_013180625.2 Boswellia sacra | reverse complement strand
TCCCTACAGCGGATTCCGATCCTGAGCAATTCCACCGCCTCATCCTTAAAGATGAGGATTATGAGTCGACATTGGACACAGCAGCCTGGGAGGCCAAGCAAGGCGACTCTACCTCATCGTCTTCAGACGAAGAAGGAGGTGATGAGGCCACTTCTTAGAGACAGTTGGAATTCTTCCAACTAGGTAGATGCTCATTCATAGGGAACAATCATATCAGGGCTGCTCTCCCGGCCTTGACTTTACCTTTTACTGTCTTTACTTTCAGTTCGATGTACTAGGTGAGGATGTGTGGCATCCCTCAACCAATTTTGGAATAATAAGAACACTAAGTAAATTTTTTCTTTCTGGTGTTGTGTTCTATTACTTGTTCCATCTCATTGCAATTTAGTCATATATGTGTTTTAAGGTGGTGTAGTCACAAGAATTCTGAATAGAACGAACACTTTTATTGACAATCTCTTTATTGGTCTCCCCATGGGAGCTGTTACACATGCATAAGCTCCTGGGCGGAGTTACTGCACGTATAGAGAGATTATAGGTAGTACCTCTTCAAGTGTTCAATATTCCATGGATGACGGAGCGACCTTCCATCCATGGTGACCAGTCTGTAGGTGTCTGGTCGGATGACTGCTTTGACTTGGTATGGACCTTCCTAGTTGAGCCCTAGTGCTCCATCAATGGGATCTCAGGTACTTCGTAGTACGTGCCCACTTAGCTTATGCCCACGGAAGGTTCTCCTCGAATTATCATCAGCTTATGTGCCTTCTTTTTAAAGGCCATGTTGTAGCACTCTCGAAAGGCTCGCTGTTCACCTCTAACTTCTCCTATACCAGCGGGTGTTGGGAATTTCAAGACATGATGATAAACACCCGTCACGGCCTTGAAGTCGTAAAGTGATGGCCGTCCGAGAATGGCGCTGTAGACACCCGGGTGATCTACTACAAGGAAGTTCACCATCTTGGTTGTTTGCAGGGAACCTTCTCCCAAGGTCACCGGTAACGAAATTACCCCCTCGGAAATAACTTTTCCTCCAGTGAATCCTATTAGGGAAGTTTGGATGCCTCTCATATCTTTACGATTAAGACCCAACCGATCAAATGCATCCAATGTCATTATGTCAGCTGAGCTTCCGTTGTCAATCAACACTCTTCATAGCCTCTTATTGGCCACTATCACTGTGAGGACCAGGGCATCACAATGAGGATGGTGGATACCCTGCGCATCTTGCGATGAAAAAGAGATAACATCGCGATCCCCACCATTGGTGGAGGAGGCTGTCAGGTTGACTTCGTGGTGAGGGGGTCGTATCTCGCTTGCCTTGCCAGGTGCCTTCGGGCTTGGGAACTCAAACCAGCCACTACTCCCCCAAAAATTGTGGCTACTTCTTCTAACGGTTCCTTCCCTTTGTCACTCTCGTTGGATGGTTCAGGAGGCCGATAAATGTATTCCTGCAGCTGACCATCCTTGATAAGACTCTCGATTTGTCTCCTCAGTTCAAAACAGTCTGCAGTATTATGACCATGAGCCTGGTGGAAATGACAATACTTTCTCTTGTCTCTTGTCTTTGGATCTGACCGTAGGAGGGCAGGTTCTTTCAGCAGACCTTTATCCTTGATTTCCTTCAGAATATCCTGCTGTGGCATAGTAAGCAACGTGAATGTACGGTGCTCCTCCTGAGGTTGGTCATGATGCTCTTGGCGGGGTCGGGTGGATGACCCTTGTAACAGAAAACGATCATTTCTGACTGTGTCTCGCACAGAGCGTCGATCCAGAACTGATCTACGATTTCTATCATGAGGTTCTCCTCTATGATTATCATACGGTCATCTATCTGCACGCGAGGAATTTGGTACCACTGGAATCTGCCCAGGGTAATTCGCTGAAAAATTTCCTCTGCATCAGCATGACTAGAGACCCTCGTTAATGCTTCTTGATACGTACGTGGGAGGTTAACGGAGAACTCCCATGCTAGAGGGAGCTCCCCCCTGATTCCTTGAACCAGGCCTTGCATGGCGTAACCATCATGAAATAGATCCACTCGTGCAACCTCCTGTTGGTATCTATTTAAGAACGCACGGAGGGATTCATTACGACCCAGCTTGATTGAAAGAAGGCTTTGCGCTGGTCGACTCCTTGTTTTCATATTGTTAAAATGTGTGAGGAAACTACGGGCAAGCTTATCAAAGCTAGAGATGGATGCAGCTGGTAGCCTTCTATACCATTGCTTAGCTGATCCTCCAAGGGTAAGAGAAAAGGTTCTGCACATAATTCCCCTTGAGACCCCTTGTATCTCCATATGAGAAACAAAAGAGTCTAAATGTTTGCGGGGGTCCGTTGTCCCTTGGTAAAGCTCGAGTTGTGGCATCCGGAATCCGTATGGGTATCTTTCCCTTAGAATATCTTCAGCAAAGGGTGATTCCCATTGTGGACGACCATCTTCCTCTTCTCCTGAACGCTTAATCAGCCTTTCCAGTTTATGGATTTTTTCATCCATTTCTCGTTTGAACTCTGCATAATGATTGTTTGATGTCCCCTCTTCCGAGACATCCATTGGGGAATCATCTGGGCGATGATTCTTAACTCTAGGTGGTGAGCTGGGGCGATTTCTCTTGGGCTGATAATCACGTCCTGGAGCGTAAGGACCATGATAGGAATAGGCAGGTTGATCAACATTACTTTCTCTCGGTATCTGCTCAATGCTTGTATGGCGTTTGTTGTTCAGAGAGTGTCGGAGGTCTACTGCAGCTAACCGTTGTGCAGATACGATATGCGAGGGAGAGGGAATCTGTGGGCGACCATCCCTTCCTTGAACAATAAGATGGGGAGGATTCGGTTGAATGACCTGATGGCGAGGCAATCCAATAGTCAGGGCGACTAAATCAGGACGTCCACCAACATCCGTCTGGACATTCGGTTCTACCATGGCACTCATTGGGTTATTCCTAGCAGCGTTTGCAGCCTGCTGAGCATTTTGTCCAAATGCTTGGCTGAACACAGTCACCATACGATTCATCTGTTCACTGAAATTCCGCATGGTATGTTCCATGGTAGTTAACCGATTCGCCTTGCCCTTCTTTGGTCTTCTAAGCGGAAGCCGGGGTTGCCTGAGGTTAGGCCCCACCCAAGAGGATATCACTAATGCCCTCCCTGTATCAACTACCCTTCGGCGTCGGGGAGGTGCTTCGACCTCGATTTCTTCATCAACCTCTAGGGAGCTTGAGTGTTGGGATTCGTGACTCATGATGCGTTTTGAATACGTTTGGATGGGAGCAACAACTAAAGAGGCTTGAATTGTCGTTCCCACAGACGGCGCCAACTGTTGATGCACGGTTTTCGGACGGCCGGGAAGCGGGTCAGAGCTCGGGTGGTACGTCGGGTCCAGTCCTGCGAGCAAAGAAAAACAGTCAGGGGTGCCGGCGGTGACCCTCCGACGCTCAAGTCAGTTTCCGGCACTCCGGAATTTTCTGGGAGAATTTCCTAGAGAGAGAGGCTCTCAAAAGTAAAGGAAATCTAGAGAGAGAGTGAGTTCAGAAAAGCGTGCATACCTTGAGCAATAATCCGGAGGGTTTATATAGGAGCCGGGATGGGCCATTATGGGACCCAGATGATGGGCCCAGATGATGGGCTACAGTAATAGGCTTACTGTATTAGGAATAATTAGGCCCAGATGATGGGCTTCAGTAATGGGCTTACTGAATTAGAAATAATTGAGGCCCGACATTATTATGGCCATAGCATATGCTAATTTTTCAATCTCAATTGATGTGATTATATATTGATGCAACTAATTTTTCTAATATGTTTCTTTTGAATAAATTTGTTTATTGTTTGTTTTGATTGACATCTTTAGGTTGTTAGCCTAGGAAAATAGTTTCTTTGAGATTATGAAAGTATTTTTGGTGTAATTTTGTGCTAAAGTACGTAGGTTATATTTATTTGCAGCAAGATTTTCTCTTTTATACAATTATTTAGCTAGAATTTGATTAATTATATATGTATATAAGACTAGTGATCTCAATTTTTATTTGATGGATGATAGGTGAGACCTTTGGTGGCTGATTGATCCGCTTGTGTGGTATAAACCTTTTCTGCTATAACCATAGCTTTCACTATGTGAGATCTCAATCCTTCTTATTCACTCTTAAAAGGTACTTTGTTATGCTGAAATATTTATGATGTAAAATTTTTCACTGACAGATTTCTTATAAACCTTAAAAGTTTGTTTGCATTTCCTAATAACTAAACCGATGTCGATGTGGCCATCTTCACTCTTTTTGTTTAAAAAGTGTGTGTAGACTACAAATTGAGATATAGACTATCTTCATGATATTAATTTATACTAATAAGTATTAATATCATAAATATATGATACTTGTAATAATATACATATATTGCCTTACATATTTATGAATTGAATTATAGTTAAAGAGTTAATTGTTCGTTAGCTAGATGTGTTTGGGATGCCAAATTTTTATAAAATAGAGATATTGTAACTGGTTTAGATGGACTTGCATGCATTTGGAATTGGAGACACCTGCTTCAGAACTTTCTAAATACAAGCGTATGCAACAAGTATTATATCATCCTTTAGCATTGTTAATTTCGTATATGTATTGCATTGAATTGCTAGCTAGATTACAGAATTTCCAATCATCATTACATTTTCATGCAAATTCTTTGTAACTATTTATCCTATATTTGATGTATTCCACCATTCAAACTACAACTACAAGTTCTCTTTAACTTTACAAATTCTTTAGCTAGAAGTCTACATAAATAGAATGATAATATATCAATTTTTCATGTATACAAATTTACAACTACAAGCTTTCTCTAACTTTAAAAGCACGTGGAGAATGATAATCTGGTAAATAGCTCAATAGAAGCAACGTGATGTGGATGGATATAGATTTTTGAGAAAATATTTTGCTTTAGACATCAACAAAAAACACATATTGCAACTGTCAATTGTGGATAGTCAATCGTGAACTTATTGTGGATTACTAAAACTCCTAATTTGGTTTCTTTATATTTTGAAAATGTATTTCTATTGCACAATAATTGCATGATTTGGGTTTCCTAAAATCTAAGTTGCTCCGTGTTTGCAAACAAGTAAGTTTGTATGATGTAGTTCATATTCCATTGATGTAGATGGATATAGATTTTTGAGAAAATATTTTGCTTTAGACATCAACAAAAAACACATATTGCAACTGTCAATTGTGGATAGTCAATCATGAACTTATTGTGGATTACTAAAACTCCTAGTTTGGTTTCTTTATATTTTGAAAATGTATTTCTATCGCACAATAATTGCATGATTTGGGTTTCCTGAAATCTAAGTTGCTCCGTGTTTGCAAACAAGTAAGTTTGTATGATGTAGTTCATATTCCATTGATGTAGCTTCTTAGACAGCCTTGTTTGTTGGGAGTTTTAATGAAACAACTATAAATAGTTCACTTTGGGAGCATGTTTTGAGATTCATAAGAGATAAGGTTGCAACTAACCACCTATATTATGCTAAATATTGTAATAATGCTTTCTTTAAGATAACAACTAATGGCCAAGTCTCCCTGTTTTGTAGGTTTTTGAATTGAAGGTTAAACTCTTGAAGCTATACGAAGAAATGGAAATGTTTATTTCTATAGAATATTGTTATTCATAATATATTGTTCTTGTTAGAATTTCTTTGTAGTTGGATAATGATTTGGATTTACTGCTTGCCTATTGGTTCTTCTAATGTTGTACCTTGGTCTTTAACATGTCTAGACCAATTGCTTACATGAAATACTTGAATGTGATTGATTAGAGGATTTGTGTTTCTATGAGAAATTTAATGTGACAAATGATGCAGACGTATTATAGTGCACCTTTTTTAATTTTTTAAAACTAGACTTCAATATATATATATTATATAATAATTGACCAATACTAAATAGCCAAGTATTATATATTTTTTTAATTTTTCTACATCATACTTGGTGGTTGTCAAGTATTTTTTTTTTAATTTTAATCAATCATACTTGCTGGTTAAAAACCGTCAAATATAGAAAAATTCAAAAAATATAACCATTAAAATGAGCTATATTTGATTGAAAAGTGATAAATATGGATCTCAAATAAGCTTTTATGGGAGAACTATATTTGTCTCTTTTATGTTAGAAGTATGTTTAGGCTCATATTTGGTATTGACCATATTTGCCAGTGCCATTGGTAGTGGTCCTAAAACCGCCAAATATTTATTTATTTGACGGCTAAAAACCGTCAAACACTAACTTTTTTCTTGTAGTGCACCAATTAGTTCTCCCTTTGCAACTACTAAAGCTCTTTTAACTATCTTCATTCCACTATTTTCTCTAGAAAATTTGAAACCATCTTGATCAAACTTTCCCAATGACAAAAGATTGTTTCAAAGATCCAGTATATGTCGCACACCAGAAATAGTATGTGTAGAATCGTCGAACATTTTTATTTGAACATATCCAACTCCCATTATTTTACATGCGTTATTATCATCCATGTAAAACAATCCTTTCACTCGATCGATAAGTATAAAAACAATCTTGATTGGTGTCATATGGAATGAAGTAGCCGAATCTAAAACCCATTGTTATTGCATAACTTCCTAAACAACCGACAATACCTCTTCCTCTTTATATGAATCTTTATCCTTAACAATGTTTACTTGGGAATTCTTTGATTCTGACGCATATAGATATACAATCTTTTCTGATACGGCTCGATCTTTTGCAATTCCAACACTTTTCCCTTTGCTTGCCCCTGACTTGGATCTAGATTTATTACCACCAATCTTTTCAGTAGGTTTACCTCGTGCCAACATTGCATCACCTGAACAACCACCATTTGATTTTCTTCGTGCCCTTTCGGTCAACAATAAAGATTCCATAGATTTGTAAGTGAGAGCTGTATCATTATTAATACTCATCACTAAGGTATCCCACGAATTGACAAAGAGCAAAGTAGTAGAGTAGCTCTTTCCTTTTCATTGATGTCTGTATCAATAGCTGCTAATCTACTATCAAGCTATTAAATTAATTCAAGTGTTGTTGCAAAGAGGACCCTTCCTACATTTTAAGGTTGTAAAGCTTATTCCTTAGAGAGATCATATTAGACATAGATTTCCCCTCATAGATGGACTGTAGTTTGACCCATAAACCTTCAGCTGTAGTTTCTCCAAATACATTGAATAAAACAATCTCTTCTAGTGCAAGATAAAGATCTACCATGGCCAATTCATCTTTATTTACAAAAACTATATCGGTCATCTTCTCTGGTTTTGCCTCTTTTCCATTTAAAGCAATCGCACATCTATCCTTAACGAGAGCCGCTCACATTTTCAACTTCCATACTGTATAATTGGAACCGTTGAACCTTGGCACCTTAAATTTGGTTGAACCGAATGACATATTTAACTTGAACCCGAAACATTGATCTTGTGTTTTGACAACAACCTGGGCTTTTACAAATTTTCACTGTGGTAATAAATAGTATCCACTAAGTAAGCTCCTAGGAAAGATTGGAGGGGCCACAAATGGTCCCACTTAAAATCCAACCTCCTAAGAAAATCTAGTCTTTTTGACAAAGCTTACCTTGATCGTAACTATTCACATAACAAATCCAAATTTGCAACACAAGCCAAAAACCAAGCTCTGATACCAATTGTTGCAGAATATAAAGTCAACACAAGATCAATAGGCTCGAAATATTATCCAAAGAAAGAACAAAGTAGAGAAAAATAGAGATACAAGAGAAGACACACAAGATTTATGTGGTTTGACAATATACCTATGTCCACAGGGCAAACCAAGAAATATACTCTTCACTAGAAAAAGAATCACTTACAAGATTTTGGAGAATCCTTACAACTTCTCAACTAGAAGCTCCCATACATCTTTCAAGAGGGCTTTGTGTGTTATCCCATATGTTCTATCGAAGCACTACTAGAGATCACCTATTTATACTACTATAACCTCCAAACTAGTAAGATAACTAGTAATTGCCTCGAATGTTCAGGAATACTTTTATAACCCTACTTTCTGAATCTCATGCTGGCAAAAAGTGGCAAAATTCACATCTAGTTTTAGGGTATGTTTTTTATTGGGTTAATATCACAAATCACCCCTATGTTTTAGCTTAATTCATTTAGAGTCATCGTTTACAATTTTTGTCATAGGCTACCCCTAACTTTTGAAAAAAAATCACGAACCACCCTTCTGTTCATTTGACTGTTAGATGACGTCAAATTTCTGTCTAAAACTATTGCAATTACCAAAATACCCTTCAAAAGAAATTGAAAAAGGATTAATATCACAGACCACCCCTATATTTTACCTTAATTACACCTAGAGTCATCATTTGTAATTTTTGTCATAGGCCACTCCTAACTTTTAAAAAAAATCACGGAGACAAATATTGCAGAAGGGTGCTTCATAATTATTTTTTCAAAAGTTAGGGGTAGGCAATGACAAATATTGCAAACGTTGACTCTAAATGTGATTAAGGCAAAACATAAGTGTGGTCTATGATATTAACCCATTTAGGTATCTTGCCTCCCACTTTATATATTGACTTTTCCTGTTATTTTACTATTTTGACCCTGCTATTTTTTCTTATTTATGAACATCTAACAAAGTTTTTAACAGAAGGGTGGTCCATGATTTTTTTTTCCAACGTTAGGGGTAGCCTGTGACAAAAATTGTAAACGATGACTCTGGGTGTAATTAAGCTAAAACATAGGGGTGATTTGTGATATTAATCCGTTTTTTATTCATTAATTGTTTTCTTTATACTTGATTTTAATGTGGCTTTAAACAGATAGCTTTTTAATATATTCCGTTTTATCCTTGGTATTAAATTTTTTTCTTGAAATTTATAGGTTGTGTTGAATACCTTTGATGCTCCTCAGCCTTTGACTGATGAAGAGAGAAATGCAAATGATTTGGAGGAAGATGCAGCAACTCTGAACATAGAATATCTTGCAAGCAGTAAATTATTGGATTCAGAAGTTACTTCGTATGGAATTTATTCATTCTTTCTTCTTTTGCTGCAGTTAAAAGATCCCAATTTTAGACGCCATTAAATCTTATGCTGCAATTAAATCTTGCGAGAAGCAAGTAAAGAAATTACTTGAAATGACCCTACCTAAGGGGAAGGATTTTCTAATTAGTGGTATTGAGCATACATTAGAACGGAAAAGAATTGGGTAAGCATGATTGTTATAGCAACTGCCCGTCCCATTTCTTTTGTACTCTTTTATATCTTTTCGAAGTTGCGATGAATATATTCTAGCTTAAATTTGTTCAAAATTTTCATCTTTTTAGGTGTGGTGGAAACGTGGCTATCCACCATTTAAAAAGCAACCTGTGGAAAAGAAAACAGCTTAAGATGGATATGCAAATCATTGATTTCATCGATTTCTTGTACTTCTTCTATAAGCATTTTTTAAAAATTTATCTGCTTTAGTATAAATATTTAGGATGGAAAATAGAAAGGGATTCTTATATTTTGTGTAAGATCCTCCTGGTCTAACCAAAGTGATCGCCAAGCTTATGCCTAAGGTTTTAATTATAGGCTTCTCTTACATCAGCCCGGTAGTCCAGAGATTTGATGTATTCAGCTACATCAAGGTCTCATGTAGGTGCCCTTCTCCAGCATTTGTTGTCTCCTGTTTACTCATACAAAAGGTCAAGGCGGAGACTTGGGAGCAAGGAACTCTCTCAATTCCAGAAGTGGGCAGATCAGAATCCAGTATGTATCATCTACTCAGTGTTTAAGCAATTTTTTGATGGGCAAAAACTTTTGTTTGCTATATTCTTCTGTGAGAGTGCACATTCCATTTCATTGTCACAAACGATGGTACTTTCTGTTTCAATAGTGAAATTGTTAATTCATTTTGTTGCAAACTTGGTGTCTTGGATAATTAATAGAAAGTGGTGGCATCCAATGTCACCTGGCAATCTATGCTGGCTCTCCTCCTGCCAGTAATGTGATAGGTTTAAGATATTCTTCGTGGTTTGAATCCTTTATTCGAGGCACTGCACAGACCTCTCATTTTTGCTTATAAAATTGAGTCTAATACTGAATTAAGACACTGTTGACCTTAAAAAATTATTGTCTGCAGCTTCCTAAAGTCTAAAAAGCTTTGGAAATGCCATTTTCTTATGCTCTCATGAGATTCCATATCCAATTATTAGCTTCCTATCTCTGCATGATTGTTTAGTGTATAAGATTCTTATTGATGTGTCCAGAATGCTTTGACTGATCCTCCACGTGTTAGAACTCCTTCTATCACAGAGTACCGGAAATCTTTGGCTGAAAATGTATACATTGACCCCTTATAATTAGTGAATTTGTAATTTGTTTAATTTTTTCTTCTTTATTAATTCCTTTCGTATCACACTCAAAAGCGTTCCTCAAGTTCATCCAATTCATTTTACCCTAAAAAATTCTCAAATAATCCTGAGATATAGCTTAAAATCACGAATAACTTCCAATTTTCAAAAATAGGCAAATATGACCCCGGCATTAGATCCCTTCCATTACTTTGAGACAATTCAGGGTGTAAAATCATAATATAATTTTTATAAAACTGAAAATAAAATAAATTAAGTACTATTTTATTTTAAAATTAAATTTAATATCAATGTCTATTTAATACATTATTTATCTAACTAATATATATTGGGAAAAAAAATTTTATTTACATTTGGTTCCTCCTACCACTCGTTGTTCCTCTTTTTGTCCTCAGACCTCCGCTGTTCCTCTTCCTCTATTTCTTTTATTCTTCTTCAATTCGTTGTCTGCCTCTTCAAAACCCAACTTAAGTAAAAAAAATCCCTAATTCCCAGATCCTAGGTGACTATATCGGCCTTTGATTCGCTGATGTTTGAGTTGGATTACGTCGGAGATGTAGAGGGTTGTTACGTAAATGGTGTGGGTGAGTGAGAGCTTGATTGGATGTTGTGGTGGTGTGGGTGAGGTGCTAGTGGAGATGGTGGCAATGCTTCTTGTGCCGTGCCATGTGGCTGTGGTTTTTGTGGGTGTTTGAGTCATGAGTTCGATGCATTCTTGCTTAGATCCAGGTGATTAATAGAGAGGTTTTGGTGGTAATCAAAGAGTTTCTTCATTTTGTTGGGATTGGGAGACTTGTGTCACGAGCTTAGAAGTTGCACAGCACGCTCGTGCAGCACTTAGACAACTCGAACCTAAAAGTTGCTAAGTAAGCCTTGATTGTTGGCTTGCTTCACTTAGGAAGAAGCTTGAGAGGCTAGGATCGTTGAGCTTAAGAGCTTTACGGCAAAGAGAAGAGAAGTGTTGGAAGGTTAGGAACAAGTGTTGCTAGGAAAGAAGGCTTTTATATTGCTTGAGAACTCTTTACAAAGGCTTGTGTTTTTCGATGCTTTACAATTGAGCCTTGGAGGGGGTATTTATAGTGAACCACCTCCTCAATGGATGGCCGAGACTTAATACATCCGATAGTCGTAATTCATTCTCTAGACTTTTCTACAAAAGAATCTAGATATTTACATGGAGGCTTCTAAAAATATCCAAGATATTTACAAAGGAAGCTTGCTAGAGATTTCTAGAAAATGGGCTTGGACTTGCCATGCCTTGTGCATATTTTAGGCTACTCTAGCAAGAGTTTTGGGCGGGCCGTAACATCCTCCCCCACCTATTTTTGCGACGTCCTCGGCGCGATCTCTTCCTCGTAGTGTTGGATGTGCTCACCAAATTGCCACAAGGTATCTTTGCGTTCCCAGCTTGCTTCGCTGTCTAGGAGGTCTTTCCACTTTACTATGTATTCAACATATGCTGGAACTCCTCTCCTTCGTATCACTCGATTCACAAGGATGCACTCTACGTCCTTGTCGAATGCGGTGACAACAGCTGTTGGTACTCTCTTGGACTTGCTCCTACTTCGATCCTCCTTGTCTTCATGGTATGGCTTGAGGAAGCTAACATGGAAGACCGGGTGGATCTTGAGGTTAGGGGGTAGTCAAACTTGATAGGAGACTTCACCCACTCGCTTGATGATTGGGAAGGGGCCTTCGTATTTCCTCACCAACCCCTTGTGCACCTTACGTAGAGATTTAAATTGTTGGGGTAGTAGCTTCACAAGCACCAAGTCCCCCTCTTGAAATGTGAGATGCCGTCTCCTTGTGTCCGCCCATTTCTTCATCCATTTAGTGGCCTTGTCCAAGCATGCTCTCGTGATGTCAGCTTGTTCATGTCATTCCTTTGCAAGCTTGTAGGCCGTGGGACTTTTCCCTCCGTATGTTGAGGCTATGACATTTGGTGTCATGGGTTGTTGTCCGATCACAATCTCGAAGGGACTTTTGCCGATAGCCTCACTTCGTTGGAGGTTATACGAGAATTGGGCAACATCTAGCAACTTTGCCCAATCATGCTGATGAGCACTCACGTAATGCCTCAAGTATAACTCAAGTAAGGCATTGATGGGCTCAGTTTGCCCGTCGGTTTGCAGGTGGAAGCTTGTTGAGAAGCTCAAGTCGGTCCCCAATAGCTTGAAGAGGTCCCTCCAAAAGCGACCGGTAAAGCGAGGGTCTCGATCACTTACAATGTTTTGTGGAACTCCCCATAGTTTCACTATATGCTTGAGGAATACTCGAGCGACTTCATCCGCAGTGCAATCCGCGGAGACGGGTATGAAGGTGACATATTTGCTAAATCAATCAACCACCACCATGATGCTTCCATACCCCTCGGACTTTGGCAAGGCCATGATGAAATCCATTGATACACTTTGCCATGGCCTTTCCGCTATAGGTAGGGGTTCTAGCAACCCCGCTGGGTGTTGGTGCTCAACCTTATCTTGTTGGCACACGAGGCACGTCCTCACATAGCCCTCCACGTCTTCCCGCATTTGGGGCCAATAGTAGGAATCTGGCACGAGGGCAAGGGTTCGTGCCATGCCTGGGTGACCAGCCCACTTGGAGTCATGGCACTCCTTGATGATCTCCTTCCGCAAGCTTCCGTGTCTTGACACAAATAAGTGGTTGCCCGTGGTAAGGAGTAGGCCTTCGTCGAGCCAAAAGCGCCTTGTCTTCCCCTCACTTGCCAACTGCAGGAGGTTCTTGGCTATTGGATCGTGCTCTAGGCCTTGTTTGATGCGGTCGATGAGCACACTTTGTGGTCGACTCATGCTCAAAGTGGCGAGTTCCGCTTTGTGGCTTAGGGCATCGACCACAACGTTTGCCTTTCCCGCTTTGTACTCGGGCCTATAGTTGAATTCGGCCAAGAAATCTTGCCATCGAGCTTGCTTGGGGCTTAGCTTCTTTTGTGTTTGAAAGTAGCTCGTTGCCACGTTGTCGGTCTTAATGACAAAGTGCGAGCCAAGCAAGTAGTGACGCCAAACCTGTAGACAATGGATGATGGCCGTCATTTCCTTCTCTTGGACCGTGTATCGCTTCTCGGTATCATTTAGCTTGCGGCTCTCGTATGCAATGGGGTGCCCTTCTTGCATGAGAACTCCCCCTATGGCAAAGCCAGAGGCGTCCGTATGCATCTCAAACGGCTTTGTGTGGTCGGGCAACACCAACACCGGTTCTTCGGATATGGCCTTCTTTAATTCTTCGAAGGCATGTTGGCATTTTTCGGTCCAATGCCATGTGTTGTTCTTTTTAAGTAGATCCGTGTGTGGGGCGGCCTTTGCAGAGTAGCTTTTAATAAACCGCCGATAGTAGTTCACCAACCCAAGAAAAGACCGTAGCTCTTAAACTTTTGTGGGAGGCTCCCATTCTTGGATGGCCTTCACCTTTGCTTGATCCATCATTAGTTTTCCATCCCGTATTCAGTGGCCAAGGAACTCTACTTCTCTTTGAGCAAAAGAACATTTTTCTTTCTTGACGTAGAGTTCATGCTTCCGAAGTACTTGGAATACTTGCTTAAGATGTTGCACATGCTCTTCAAGAGTGACACTATATACCACTATATCATCCAAGTACACCACAACAAATTGATCGAGATAGGGATGGAATAACTTATTCATAAGAGTGCAAAATGTAGCTGGTGCATTGGTGAGGCCGAATTGCATAACTAGAAATTCAAAGGCATCGTACCTTGTAACGCACGCCATCTTTGGTTCGTCGCCTTTGGCAATGCGAACTTGGTAGTACCCCGATCTCAAATCAAGCTTTGTGAAGTAGCGAGCCTTCCCAAGTTGATCAAATAACTCCGCAATTAGAGGAATCGGGTACTTGTTCTTGATGGTAATCTTGTTGAGTGCCCGATAGTCAATGCACATGCGGAGATATCCATCCTTCTTCTTTTGGAAGAGGATGGGAGCACCGTATGGAGCTTTGGAGGGTTGGATATAGCCCACATCAAGAAGATCTTGGAGTTGCTTTTTCAACTCCGCAAGTTCTAGTGGTGCCATGTGGTAAGGCGCCATGGCTGGAGGCTTGGCACCGGCTTCCAACTCGATTTGATGGTCCACTTCTCGACGGGGTGGCAATTTCTTTGGGAGTTCTTGGGGCATGACGTCCTTATATTCCTCGAGGACGGCTTGGACCTCTTTTGGTGTTGGATCCTTGGCAATGGTGATATCTTCCCCATCATTCAATTCTCGAACTATGGCAAGGAAGCTTGGATCCTTTTTCAATCCGCGCTTGAATTGTAGCGTGGATAGCATTTTGCTCTCAACCTTGGCTACACGTTCCGCCATGACCGTGCACGAATGACACCCATCAAGGATGCTAAGGGAGTAAGCGGCGGGTATGGGGAAAGCATGGACTTGGTCAAAGAACTCCATGCCCAACACTACTTGAAAGTCGTTCATGGGGATGATGGAGAAGTCAAGATTTCCCTTCCATGCACCAATTTGTACCGAGGTGGCCTTGGATACCCCCAATATTGCCTTGGCAGGTGAGTTCGCCGCCTTGATGGTGCCTCCTCCATTAATATCCTTGAGGCCTAAACTTTTGGCCTCTTCAATAGAAACAAAGTTGTGTGTGGCTCCCATGTCAAGCATTTCTCACACATTCTTTTCATTGATGGAGACGCTTACATACATGAGACCCTTCTTGGCATATTTGGGTCTCTTAAGGGCATCAATGGTGTGGAGAGAACCCATCTCTGCTTGTGGCTCATCACCACGCGAGCCCTCATGTTGAGCCGCTAATGCATTAAGGGTCTTCCTCTTTGGGCAATCTCTCACCCAATGAGGACCGTCACAAATGAAACAAGGGCTCTTAGGTTTAGGGGCGTCGGACTTACCTTTACTAGGCTTGTCACGCTTGTCCCCTCCGGAAGATCTTTGCGTACCACATTCCTTTCGACCATGGTCCTTCTTGCGCTCCTCTCTCCCCCACCTTTGCCATGACTGGCCTTTCTATCCTTGGATTGGGAAGCATAATCCGTAAGGGACTCTGCTGTGGCTATGGCTTCGTCGAGGTTTTGCATGCCACGCCTTTTGAGCTCAACTCTTGCCCAATCCTTGAGCCCATCAAGGAAGTAGAAGAGAGAGTCCTTGTCGAACATATCCTCGATCTCAAGCATTACTAGAAAAATCGTCATAATTGTGGGCTAATAACTCACAAGTATGTGATACTTGTGGGTTTTATCACTCACAAGTTTGGCACTGACAAATATTCTATATTTGTAGGTTGGTCAAACCCACAAATATAATACTCTTACATATTTGTGACATAAGTAACCTTAAATATGAGAGCTTCTTGATTTGAATTTTGTTGGTATACTTGAGAGATATTAGTTTTATATTTGTCACATTGTGACAAATATTAGTCGAATTTTTCAAAATATGTGAAAAATATGAGGTAGTTAACGGTCAAATTTTTTGAATTTAGTCACAAACATAGGTAATTAGTTATGGTCTCCCAGTCGCCAAATATGGTTTTCAGGAATAAAAAATATATAATATTTGGTTGCTTCTAAACTAGGCAATTATTATATTAAATATATTTTTAAATAAGATTTCTTTAATATACTCTAATAAATCATACTTTTGTCAAAATTATTTATATAATCAAACAAATTATAAATATGACAACAAATAGAAAAAAAAGTAGTCAACTAACTTATAGATTATCTAATAAATGATCTAAACAATGTAGAGCATTACTATACCTATGTACAGTTCTTATCTATAGCTAAGAACATTTGTTGCACAGAATAAATAAAAAAAGAAATCCACAAAAATAAACAAAATATCCAACTCCCTTTCCATTGCTCATTTGATAAACAAATAACTGTTGCAGCATCAATTCTGAAGACAACAATCACATCATGTTGCATGTCCACTCAAAAAAAGTTTCCAAAAAATGAGTCAACCTACATCAATATTCATGCCATCATTACTTCAAGTAGCCTTCACTAAGCAAGCCAAAAAGCCATGTAGTCACAAAAATCAGTATCTACTCATGTTGCATGTCCACTTAAAAAATTTCCTAAGAAAATGAATCAACCTACATCAATATTCATGCAACCATTACTTCAAGCAGCAGCCTTCATTAAGAAAGCCAAAAAGCCATCTAGTCACAAAAATCAGTATCTTCTCATGTTGCATGTCCACTTAAAAAAGTTTCCCAAAAAAATGAATCAACCTACATCAATCTTCATGCCACCATTAGTTCAAATAGCCTTCACTAAGCAAGCTAAAAAGTCAGAATGCAACACAAAATCTCTCTAGTCATCAACACAACTTCAATCTGCAACATTAGAAAGACAATTGTTAAAAAGCAGTGATGATTATCAAAAACTTAAAATATATGATACTTCAACAAACTCTTATATTCAACCTGATTTTTGTTTTCCTTTTTCAGCACGTTGCTTTAGTGAGTAGAATAAACATGCTTTGCCCATTCAGCTCTAATCTCATTAATCTCATTATCACTATAGTTGTCCTTCTTGTTGAACTGCATTGTAATAGTTAGTTTACTTTCAAAATAGGTATCAATTAAATCAGGAAGAACATATACACAATTTGATGGTAAGCTCACCTTTTCTGAAAGAATATTATGGTCTAAGATGATCTCCTTCATGTATCTAAGAACATAATATCCACACTCAAAGCTTCCAACCTGTTTGGGTCCCCATAAATGAAAAGATAAATTGTTGTTTTTTGAGTTGTAATCTTTTAAAGATTCAACAAATTCCTCTTCAGGGTATAAATAGGACATCAAGATATGACATTTAACCAATAGTGTGCAAGGTAGGTAACTTTCACTTGGAGAATCATCAAAAAGCTAAACCCAAACCTGCATAATAATCTAAGGTATTTTACTTTTAATGCAAGCCAACAATTTGGACTATCCCGTCGGAGTTATGTAATTAACCTAAATTATCCAACTAGTAATCAAACAGTCTACAAACGTAAATATGTAGAGAATTTGGATTAACATCAAAATATTAACATGATTGCTAGCAGGATTAATGGAGGAGGCTACAACGCATTATGCCTTCCATATGGCATTCACATAACACCCATATTCTTACCAGTTAACCCGATCTCACACCATTCCTTCATGCCCTCTGTTCAGAAAACCCATATATGCAAATTCATCACATATTATCATAAACAAATTACAAATTTAACCCATTAACAAAATATTCATTTTCTACTTGATTGTAAAAAATTAAACAAAAAAGCTAAAAGAAATTAGTACTTTCAAGTCACTTTGTTTTCCAAATTTTCTTGTCTAACAAGCAAAATCCAGATGAAAGGCATATTAATTATATACTTATATTAAGCCAACTATGAAATCTTCAATAATAAAAGGAGGAATTGCTTCTCAATGATTAAAATACAACCAATAAGAGAAAAATAAATCGTAACAGAAGGTCAAAAGAAGATGGTAACAGAGCATCTTTCACATGCATTGTTAGTAGTGAAGGTAAGATTGATCATGTGATAAACAGATGAAAGTCAAATGTAGAACCAGCTAATAATAAATAGAAACAAGGCACCAAACTTTTATTTAAGTAATGAATAGCGTTACCCCAATATTTCCAGTCAAATCTATAATAATGCATTCATGACTCTCATAATCAAAATAAATTGAAGAATTCTGCAAAAGATCAAATCAACAATTTCTACCTATGAGAATATCCTAATCAGCCGACTTACTAGTTGCTTTTAGAGGAGAAACTGCTTTTATAGTTCTGCTTGTTAAATTTTGTAAGGTAGCCCAAATGACAATTAAATAAAGAAAAATATCCTAGTTTCTAACAAGCCATGTGGGTATGTAGAGAGAGGAAAACACCATCTCTCCTTATTGATGTAATCACAATTTTGTAGGCTCTAACAATTAGAAGAATTCCAAATCATAGCCAAAATATTCCTCTTTGGGCAAACTTTAGGCTTATAACTAAAATATAAATGATGAAGGGTGATCATAAAATGGCCGAGCACAAGAACAATGGAAAAAGCGGCGAATAATTTTCCAATTGCTAAACTAACTACAGAAGAGGGGCACCCTTAGGGAGAGAATAGGAAGGAGTTCCTGTAATGCACAGACTTTATATGTAAAAAAGAGAAATTTAACTCAATTAATTGTTTAACTTATATTAATGTTACAAATGCTTTATATGTAATGGGGCCACAGAGAGAAAAAAAAATGCGAAACTATGCAGGAACTTTAGAAAACCAAATAGCATGCATGAGATGAACAGGAACCAAAACTCCATGGAGAAGCAGCTTTACCTCTGCATGTATGATGTCACAGATTTCTCCTCTGCCTACAATTGTGAATGCTGACGACTAACCATGAATGCTGCAAACGTGAATCAGTAAGGCAATGATCCATTTAACCCAAACAAAAATCAGTAAGTCTTTGCATGAACCATTCTTGCTTCTATCATTTCATTGTTCCCAACTGCAATACAAATTTTTATAACTACAGTAACAGTTATTTAATGAAGACTAAGGATGTTCTTAAAAAGATATTTCTATTCTTAGTTTCGTTTATTTTAACTTATTACTGATTTTATTCTACACCCACATATATATAATAAAATCAGTAATAAAGGAAAATAGATCAAAATAAATGTTATAGATTACAATCAAAATAGATCCCAAAAGAAAATTAATTTTTACAATAAATTAATCGCAAGTTGATAAGAAAACAAAATAAATGTTAATTTCCTAAATTAAACCAAAGAAAAAGGAAAATAAATCTTCAAGATCAAGAAAGATAATGCTAGCTATATTAAGAAAAATGGTTCTGCATCACCAAATAAAGGGATTTTAATGAAACAAAACTAAAGGCAACGAATTGTATAAGAAATTAAAGAAAAGAAATTGTGGTCGCATGGAAAATCATCCTTCAGGAGCATAAACGAAAAACAAAAACTAACGGAAATCGCAACGTCGCTATAACATAAATTATTATTCACTATATATATTTCCTTAATCATGGGTCATGTTCCTCCTTTTTCGCATACGAATAAGGATTATAAGCACCCATTGAACCTGATTTCAATTTCATCTACAAGTTGCCATCACCACCACCACTTCCGCCTCCAAACCCAAAACCTAGCTTTCTAATAACCCATCCCAGTAACTAACTCAGCAACAAATTCAACTCACCACGAGCACCAATCTTGCCCAAACCATTCCATAACCCAACATCACCACCATCAACCATATATATAAATGTTATGGACATTGAAGAGCATACCTGGATCTTCACGAATCTCAGTCAACTTACATGCAATGGCGTTGGTGTCGACTTTGTCGCTGAAATTAGCGAAAGAGGTAAGGCTAGTGGTTGATTGAGGATTTAGTAGCTGCAAAGGTTTCAAAAAAGTGAATGATGTAGTGAGTACCAGGCCAGTAGTTGCAAACAATTAAAACAATTAAATGAGGGAAGTGAACAATTGAAGGAGGAGAGAAAGTGTGTAAGCAAAATTGAGGACAGTGACTGAGTGAAATCGAGAAGGAAAGAGTGCATGTTATTTTGTCTCTGCGCACCTAGGGTAAAAGGGGTGAAGGAAAGATGAAAATGAGATGCCGGACAATGGGAAAGAGATATAAGGGGCTTTTTAATCATTTTACCTATTTGTCCCTTAGTTTTTCAATAATGGCAAATATGTTTATCCCATCTCACAAATGTACCAAAAATGAGGGTTTGACTTGAAATTATATCCCATATTTGTCAGCATTCAAAAGAACCCCCAAATATTTAAAAACCTATGTGACAAGTAAAAACAAAATTCTAGTAGTGAAGGATGATGGTGGTGAAATCCTTGATATATTCATGAATAGTGCCACTTTGCTTTAGACGACGGAGGCGGCCCCTTGCCTCCTTTTCGGCATTGCTTGGGGAGAAATGCTTCCAAAGCTCCCTTTTAAAGTCCTCCCATGTACGGAGGTTGACGATGCCTTTGCCTGCATCGCCATGCTTACGACGCCACCATAGTTGGGTTACATCTCGTAGGAATGTGGGCGCAATGCCGATTCTTGATGGTCATCGTGGACGCCCTTGGCCTCGAAGTATTGCTCAGGCTTGAATAAGAAGTTCTCGACCTCGGTGGCATTGCGGGTGCCGGGCTAGCTCAGTCGCAACGATGCCTCTCCCATTCCGTGCGAACTTCCTCTACTTCCGCACGGATAGCCCGCCATTCGTGCTCCACAAAGGTCCGCAAGCCGTGGAGTTCTCATGTAAGATTTTGAAGCTCCTCCTTATAGGACTTGCTATACTCGAGAATGCTAGACTTTGTGGCTCGAGTGATCTCACCATAGTCCCTCTCTAGGCCATCAAGATGGTCGGTGAGACTCTTAATCACATTGTCCATCTCGGAGATGGCTTGTTTTATGCTAGCAACACGAGGCTCCAAGGCTTCCGTGGGTGGAGCTTTATACTTGCCACGTTTGCCTTGTGGGCGTGGTGGTGGATGAGGTTGCTCCTCACGTCCGCGTACTTGCTCTTCCATCGTCACTTCAATGTCAAATGCCATGTCACTCTAATTAGAAGTTGCGTAGCACGCTCGTGCGGCACTTAGACAACTCGAACCCAAAAGTTGCTAAGTAAGCCTTGATTGTTGGCTTGCTTCACTTAGGAAAAAGCTTGAGAGGCTAGGATCGTTGAGCTTAAGAGCTTTACGGCAAAGAGAAGAGAAGTGTTGAAAGGTTAGGAACAAGTGTTGCTAGGAAAGAAGGCTTTTATATTGCTTGAGAACTCTTTACAAAGGCTTGTGTTTTTCGATGCTTTACAATTGAGCCTTGGAGGGGTATTTATAGTGAACCACCTCCTCAATGAACGGCCGAGATTTAATACATCCGATGGCCGTAATTCATTCTCTAGACTTTTCTACAAAAGAATCTAGATATTTACATTGAGGCTTCTAAAAATATCCAAGATATTTACAAAGGAAGCTTGCTAGAGATTTCTAGAAAATGGGCTTGGACTTGCCATGCCTTGTGCATATTTTGGGCTACTCTAGCAAGAGTTTTGGGCGGGCTGTAACATCCTCCCCCATCTATTTTCGCGACATCCTCGACGCGCTCTCTTCCTTGTAGCATTGGATGTGCTCACCAAATTGCCACAAGGTATCTTCACGTTCCCAGCTTGCTTCGCTGTCTAGGAGGTCTTTCCACTTTACTATGTATTCAAGATATGGTGGAACTCCTCTCCTTCGTATCACTCGATCTGCAAGGATGCACTCCACGTCCTTGTCGAATGCGGTGACGACAGCTGTTGGTACTCTCTTGGACTTGCTCCTACTTCGATCCTCCTTGTCTTCATGGTATGGCTTGAGGAAGCTAACATGGAAGACCGGGTGGATCTTGAGTGGATCTTGAGGTTAAGGGGTTGTCAAACTTGATAGGAGACTTCACCCACTCGCTTGATGATTAGTAACACTTGGGAAGCATAAAATTACAGTTTTTTGCTCTTATAAAATGTTACATTTTCGTACATTTTGGTGATGGTGGCCATAGCTAGGTTTAGTGGCGAATCTGAAGGGTGGCGTAGGTTTTTAATTTTTTTAGTCTTTAATTGTTGGAGATTAGAGAGGTAGAGATGGGCTCGGTGGATGATGAATTTAGACACATAGAGTGTATCGTACTGTATCAATATGGTCTAAAAATTTTGAGCCCAAAATATTATTTGTATCGTATTTAGTCTAATATGAATAAAATTTTGTGTCGTATCATATCCAGTATTAAAAAAATTTTAGAGGTCCAACATAGTTCATATGGTACGACCTAAATAGACTGTATTATATTTAGGATGGTATCGTTTCGTACTTAGCTTGAATGAGTGAAAAATACTTACAAAATTTTTTTGTATCTAACTTTTAAATTTTTATTAGAATGATGTACATACATCTTAAAAAGACTAATTAACCTCTTATTTAGGAGTCATAAACATATCTCTCAAGAAAAATAGGTTTATCTTTAACATCAAATTGAATTTTTTTAATAACCTAATTTTTTTAAGAATTTATAAAAAACAATTTCAAAAATTATTACTATCTTGAGCGAAAAATTATTTCATTTGCTTTGTTCAAAGTTAAAATCTTAAAATTTCAGTTAAATAAATATAGATATATTAGTTAATTTCTTAAAAAATGAAATCTTTATTAATAATTTCAATTAAAAGTATAATTATTTAAATATATTATAGAGTTCCAAAGACTTATCATTTCTTTTGATTGAAATGGTTTCATTTAATTGTGAGATAAATTCGAAACAGATAGTGATTTATGGGAAGGAATAAAATAGGAGTTTATGACCAAGTAAACTAAGAATATAAAAGGCATGAGAGATAAATAGAAATTGAGGAAAGAAAATAAATTTTACTTAGACTTCCAATTACTACAACATTACAATAAAGTATCTTGGTCCCTGATATATGTATTTAAATCCAATGATTTATTTATTTTTTTAACGCAAAATGGCCTTATTTTATTAATTGAATTAAAAAAATAATCGTACTTATTTGTGTCTATCGTGCTTCATGCTTGGCACAGTCAAATCGTACTTCGTGTCGGCACGACCTGTCGTGCCAAACTTTTAAGCCCAGTCTAGTCAAATCCTTATTTCGTATTGTATCGTGTCACTACAGTATTTGTGTTTGTATTATACTTGTATTACATGATTTTGTACTAGTTTGTATCGTGCTCGTGCTCGGCCCAACCCTTTTTTACATGTCTGATTAACCAGTGTGCATATTGCTTCTAATTTTTTCTGGGCTAGCTTGTACCCGTTTTTTCAAATTTTATTGATTTTTTTTTGTTTTTGTTTTTGTTTTTGTTTTTTTTTTTTGTTTTCGTAAGAAAGTTGATCTGAGATGGAATGGTGTGGCGTATGGCGTAAGTGGGTGATGGTGTGCGTTTAGAGATGCCAACCTGTTTTGATTTCCACAAGCTGAATTTCTAGAGTGTCTGAATGTATAACATTGGCCATTCAAGAAAAAAAAAAAACTTTGTGTGCATATATATATATATCATTTTTACACGCATGAAGGAAATTAATGTATACTTTAGGCATGTGGTTTTGCCGGATCAATATCAAAATCTACTAGTTTATTTAATTTCCATGTAAATCGGTTTTGTTTACCTTTGAAATTTTTTTATCATAAATTAATTTTAAAAATTAATTTAATAATTTTGAAATGAAATTTTAATTTGTTTAATGTCCCATTTCTCCTCTCTGTTATCAAATGTATTTGTCAAGTTAAACTGAAAATAATTCAAAATTATTTCAAATAATTCAAAAATATTTCAGCAGTGCATCAGAAGGGTAGAAAAGTAATTGCACTTCAACAGTATAACGTTAATAGAGCTTCTCTAATGTCAGGGTTATTTCTGCTTATTTGAAAAACATGGGGGTCATTTAAGATTTTTGGACCTAACTTCGGGTCATTGGTGAAATTTCTCTTCTTTTACCATGCTTTTATTTCTTGAATCACAGATGGACCCAGCTGCAGGAATAAAGCCAAATATCACCATAAAAGCAACCGGGAAAGTTCCAGTACTTGCGACTTCAAATTTTTATTTGGGATATGGGTTATGGGACGTTTTACTGTATAAATAATGCTACTCTCATAAATTATTTATATAAATTTACTTATATAAATTAGATCTGACAACGGATCGTATTAGAGAGATTTCGTATCGTTTTGTATTCATGTCGTATTAAATTTTATTAATCTAAATTCGACCTATTAACTTATTGGGTCTAAATTTTAGAACCCAAACCTACCTGTTAACTTAACATATTACCCGAATCTAACTCATTTTACCTGTTTTTTATTTTTAAGTCAGACAACAATATATGTAAAGTGATTGTATAACTTCTAAACATATAATACAACCAATAGTTTATAAATTTAATATCTAATAAATACATTGGAATCTATTGAAATATCCAAATTAATATAATACGAAAATATAAACAAAATTTTGTATCTAATATCATTTAAAGGTTCACCTAAAGTATATTTAAGATAAACAATTAATAATGTCCAATCATTGAATCATTTCTGAAAATGAAATAGAACATTTTATAGCTTTCTTCCTTGTATTCTTCATCAAAATGTCATACTCATACACACTTAAGAAAAAGATAACGTAATTATATTAAAATAATTTTAATTAGGTTAAATATAGTTATAAATAAGTATTTTTTACATTTTATTATTTTTTATGTGACATAAATAAATTTACTATATTATCTTTAATATTAACGGATTAAACGGGTTAAATAGTTTTTTATAGGATAAACCCAAACATGATCTAATATCAAATGGGTTTTACCGTGTTAACCCATTAACGATCCGATCCGATAATATTAGATCCAAAACATGTTTTTATCGAATGGGTTCATGTCGGATTAACAGGTCGTATAGAATTTGTCAGGTCTAATATAAATTGATATGGTATCAAATCACTGTATTTATTTATCAAATAATATCATGCCATATTAGTTTACATAGGTGAGTTTATTATTTATATAAGTAGTTTATAAGAGTAGCATTACTCTTTACTGTACTGCAAGCTAATGGTAACATTGAATTTTAGTGTAATTAGAATGTCTTGTAAATGATAAATATGCAATGGCGGACTGAGGATTGAATATTTGGAGGGCCGGCTTAATCTTTGAAAAATTTATTATAATTTATTTTTAAGTAATATATCCATAAATTAAATTATATATATAATTGAGAAAACAATAATAATATTAGTTATCTTAACAACAAATAGAAGAAAAATAAAAGTTATAGTATAAAAAGGAATTAGATATTCCAATTTCAAAAATTATTTATAATTATTTCTATACTATATTTTTGTGCAAGATAAAAAAGCGAGTAACCTTTCCTTATACAGGTAATTATAACTTTAGTAAATATATTACTACGAGAAATCTTTATTTAGATAGTATATATAACTTCTCAATTTAACTAAACTTTAAAAAGAATAATAGATTAATATACTATAAAACAGAAAAAGTACGTGGATCCACTTATTAATATCAATTATAACTTTATATGAACGTAGTAACATATAATATATGGGAAAGCCGAAATAGGAAAATCATAGGATACACAATATCTACAAATATAATATTTAGAGAAATTTAATAAGTTTTTATTAGGTTGGTGGGACCCGGCCCCCCTTGGGTCAAAGCATAGTTCTGTCCCAGTAAAAAGATGCGTAAGTTAGCAAATAAGAGCATGATCGGAAATATTAAATTTGACATTTACGGGGATAATTTTCCATGGGTGTATTGAATTTGACAGAGATGTGGTGGAAAGTGTAGAATTTCTCTGTTGGTGATAAACGTCACACATGTGATATATATGTTCAAAATTTTGATTAACTTGTGATAAAAGTAATTAAAGTGTTTTATTCCTATTTTTACTGTTTTTAGCTAATATAGGAAGTTCCTTGATTATTATCTCTCTTGATCAGGATAATTTTTGTATTCTAATCAAGATAGGAAGATATTTGATATACTCTTATTTCTTTAGGAGATTAACTAAATGCATTTTCTTATTATATTTTTATCCTAATCCTAATAAGATCTTGATTAAGATACTTACAGGATTTTGGGAAGAAGGAATAAAGGTCTCTCAATATTTAATAAAACGTCAACAACATAGGGGGCGTGTCTTTATGAAAAGGAGAGATTGTTGATTGTTTAAAAAAGGCATTCTGCAACTTTGGAAGAGAAAAGCTTGAACGCCAAGGAATGACTTTGTTTCTTTGAGTCATTGTAATTATGTATGGAAATTAAAAAACCGTACATGAGGTATTGATTCAGTCTGAGAGAGTAATTAAACACTTGGGAATCTAGAGGGTTGAGTGTTTTTATTCTATCAGATATCGGGTGTTAAGTCTAACTTAACAGTGTGTTGTTAAGTTTTGTGTAACAGAGAGTGAGCAGTTTCACTAGTGTTTAGAATCTTTGCGAAGATTTTGTTTGTCAAAGATTAGGTCTGTGTGTGAGGGTGAGTCAGCACTGTAAAAGGTCCTAAAGATTGTACAAACAAGAGCATAGTGAATTACAGCTCAATAGCTGTCCGTGGACGTAGGTTTTTATAAATAAATGATGCGTTCGAAACTAGCAAGTATACTAGTCGCACAAGTAATAAAGTGATAAGTAAGATATCGTTCCCACGAGGATTGATTCTAATTGAATTTGTTATTTCCAGCAACAATAAACTAAACAGGGGGGGATTTTTGTTGAATGCTTTACTAAATGAAATAAGAATGCAAGTAAAGAATAACAAAATAGAAAGTAAATTTGAATGAAAAATCAATGGGAGAAAGCTGTTAAGGGATCCTTCTCTACCACAAGATATGGATTTTCGAATTAATTGTAGAATTGTCATCTAATTACAGCATTGAAGTTATCAACCGTAGATAATAACAAGCTCTATTACCCCAATCTTTTCTTACTTTGTTGTTAAATAAAACAAGCTCTTTATTTAATCTCTATCCTTTAAACAACCTAGAACAAGCTCTCTGAGTTTAATTCAATGGATGCATTATGATAAGAAAGATAGGTTGATCTAAGCATAAACACACAAGCTCGGATTATTTAACTTAGGTTATATTCCCCAATTGTAATCTCTGATCACAATTTTGCTACTAATGATTAGAAATTCAAGACAATTACGGATCAAGATTTCTAGTCTAGCAATATATCACAACCAGATTATATTCAGTTGGCCACTCAAATACAATCAGCAAGCAATCATAAGCATTAAATATGGGAGAATACAAGCAACTTCATTTAGAGAATTTGATAACAATTCCTTACACAATCAACTTACAAAAACCATATCAGGGGCTTTGAAATCACCGTCAACCAATTCAGATTCAGTTACACATGTTTAAGAACGTGGTAAATACAATACAACATGGAGACATTCCAGAAAATGAAAGGGGAGGGAAAAACTTAGCAAATTTGATGTAATTCTCTTTGGATTGTAGTTCTTCCTCTTTCCAAGCTTCCTTCTCCTTCAAGAACTCCAGGAGATGAAAGAATTCCAGAGCTGCAGCCTCCACCACGTTCTTCCCTCTTCAAGTTATGAAATAAAACCCTAAAATGTGTTTAAATACTCTGCTACAGTAATGTGCTACAGTGTCCGTATTATACATGCTACAGTGATGTGGAATTACATTTCTACACTTCTCACACTGTTTTGATTACAACTTTCGGTACACTGAATGGATTTATAACCCGTAAATTTCTCCAAAAAGTAGACTTCGAGAGCTTTTCAACGGTATATGATATGTCATCGGGTTCATTGTATATCAATACAATTAAATCCGAGAAGATGGTTGACTAGCAGAGGTGAAAATGAAGGTTTTACTCCATTTTTGTGCAAGTTGCTCCAAAACTCCTACAAACATCAAAACCACACAAAAACATAAAAATACCACAGAATATAGCAAAGAAACATGGACGAATTGATATAAAAGTAATACATAAATAGACACCTATCAAATTCCCCCACACTTAGACTTTGCTAGTCCTCGAGCAACTAAAATGATACGAAACAAAACTAAACCGAAACAGAATCAGAGAAAAATTAAAACACACAATGCTTCAACTTGCAAATAGGCCTCAAAGATTGTACTTAATTATAACCCAAGGAATACTTCAAAATAATGCACTTGATCAAGAATTTTATCTCAAAAATTAGTTTCTCTTAACTTCAATTCCTCAAGTGTGTGTGTGTAGAGCCATTCTCACCTAATCACTTGTCACCCGGATGAGTTTATGCATAAAAATGAATCATATTTAATATTGAAGATGTGTGTATAAATGAACTCCATAGGCCTGCTTTTCAAGTCACTCTCCACTAATGTAGACATGCACAACACCAAGGATCAGTAGGACTTTATTAAGCTTGTAACGTTTGGCTTGGGTGAAGGTATGATAAAGGATAATAATTTGGCTCAAATCACCCACAAACACATAAATCATTCAAGACTATGTAGAGCTCAACCTTATAACACAACATTTCAATTCACCAGGTTACTCCCCCATACTTATTTAGAACACTCAATCTTTTTTTTTTTTTTTGCAGAAAACAAAAGAAAACTACACCCCCACACTTTGTTGTTTCATTCTTTTCAAGAACACTTAAGGGTATAGATCTCTTATTCTTCTTATTTTGTTTTCTTTTTTTTTCTTTTTTCTTTTGTTCTTTTTTTTTATTACACTTCCCCTCCCCCACACTTAAACAACACATTGTCCTCATTGTGTAAGTACGTGGACGATAAGTATAGATTGGCCTTTTTTTTCTTTTTTTTTTTTTTTTTTAACAAACACAATAGAACTCACTTGCATTGCTCATGACACATCCCAACCTCCGCTAACTTCCCAAAACCAGAACATAGCTCAAAATTTAATTGTGAATGATCTACATGCTCATAGGTAAGGGATAAACTGTTTGGAACAAATTCATTTGAGGTTAGGAAATCTTTTAGTGAGTTAACAATGAAAAAGGCTTACAAAGGCTCAAATGGGTAACTAGGGATCAATTTCAGTCAAGGTTGGCTATTAAGGCTCAAACGGTCCAAAGATGGCCTAAATCATTTCCCCATTATTGCACAGTCTAGGATTTCGCCTCGAGTGACCATCAAACAAGTTCTAGAATTCATTGAAATCTGAAGAACATTTAAATTACATAAACTTTCTCTAAGTGAACAAATAAATCAGTGATAATAGCTCAGTGCTCAATGTTGCGCAAGGAATCAAAAGCAAAGCGAAAACCAATAAACATTTCAAGCACACAGATCCTGCATCATTTATCATTTTCCAAGAGTTATTCTTAATTCAATCATTATCTTATCATCGACCCACAAAATGCAAGAAAAGAGGTACGTGGCTTTGTTTCACCTGAGTCAAGATTGTATATTTCAACAATCCTTAGGACCAGTAGCCCGCAGACTTAAGGTTTCCAGCCTATATACCTTTATTATGAAAGAACAAAACAAGAAACAAGACATTTCAAACAACATGAAATAACAAACTACAGATTTATTTAGAGAGAATGCGTTTCAAGAGTTAAGGAAACCCCATATTCTGCCATTCTCAGGTTTTTCCACAATGTTTTTTTTTTTCGAATCGAAACTGGTAAAAACAAAAACACACAACTCCAAATTACATAAAACTAAACTTACTCAGAAAATAATAAAGTCCAACAAATCAGCAAACACAAACAATTCAGTTATAATGGGTTTAAAAAGTTTAGAAGTTAGCCTCCTTATTCAGCCATTATGGATTAAAGAAATCCAGAATGCGTTTCAAGGGAACTTGAACTTTTTAAGCCACCACTCTAAAAGCCAAGATTAGAAAATATTACCTGGGGTGAAAGAAACAACCTGAAAAAAAAAACTCAACTCAAATAAACACAATAAAGAGAAAGCAAACGAAAATGAAGCAAACCGCAGATATGGGTTACAGATGTGAGGTTAAATCCATTTACGGCCTCTTATTGCCTTCTCCAAACCAATCTATCCGAGCTATTGCTGGATCAGCGAATAACGAATGGCTTGTAATTTGTCAATTAACTCCCCTGCAGTTGAAGCTGTAACCCGGATTTGCCTCGCTGACTGTGAGATGAAGTTTTTTTCTACTGCTTGATCAAGAAAAGACAACAAACCATCAAAAAAATTATTGACATTTCACAAACCAATGGGTTTCCGATGGATGTTTAGCTGTGCCCAAGAGGTGATTTGAAATATCTCCTCTAATGTACCATAACCACCGGGCAAAGCTATAAATGCATCAGATTTAATGACCATATGTTCAATACGCTCATGCATGCTAGAGACCTGTAACTCTTCCCCCATTGTGTTGCCTACGATATCTCGCACAGCTAATGGTTTAGGGATAATGCCGAGAACTTTACTTCCTCCCAAGGATGTAGCTGTCGACACACACCCCATTAACCCAAGACTACCCCCTCCATAAATCAAATGAATACCCCTCGCAGCTAATGTCCTACCAAGATCAAGAGCTGCTGTTGGAAACTCTCCATCTTTACCAAATTGCGATCCACAAAATACGCATATATTTTGGAATCGCCGAATTGGTGTTTTCTCCATTTCTAAAGTGCTCTAAACTTGTGCAAGACAATGATGTACGTTAGGTATTATGCGATTCAAGTGCAAGACAGGTTATAAAATGACATTTCAAAATATGCAGCATGGATATATACACACGTAAAACGCTCAAATTTGACACGTGGGGACATAATTTCGGTGGGAGTTGCTCGATGCAGATTTATCGCCCCAAGATTTGAAAAAATGAGATATGCTTTCAGCGAGGTTTGACAAAACCTACACACTTGTCTCCCACGTGTACTTATGCCATAGGGTAGTCATATGGTTTGTCAAAAAGAAAACTTGAAATTAAAACAATCAAAATCAACAAACAACAACAACACAAAAACAATATTGATAATCAGATCAAACGAAACAAGAAAAAAGAAATTGACAACAACAACACACATTCAAATATACAAGTAGTTGTGATTGTGGCTCACATCTTCCTCTGTTTTTATGTCCAGTAACGGCTGAAACGCCTTCTATGAGTCGGGGATTTGCTTCCCATCCAGTTTTCTTAAAAACTTGCAAACAGGGTCGTTTTTAGTCAGATTCCCTAGACTATAACACTGCAATTCATCACGAAATTGTGTCCATAGATTAAGCTATTCACGCTGAACAAGTCCACAAGAATGTGACTCGAGAGTTAACAAAACATTATCCAGCGACTCATTACTCAAACCATTCTTAATATATGATAGTTTATCTTCTCTATTCCTGGACGCAAAACCTAATGAACGACAAGTCTGGTTACAATTCCATCTAGCACATTTATAACATACTTGTAACCTTTTCGCTCTCGCCTCTTGGCGTAGTAGCTCTTTCCTAGACCAGGCATGTATTTTGCGAGATTAATGTCCGGCTCACCTGACAATCTCACCTCCGGCTCACCGGACAATCTCACCTTGGCTTCTATAAGCCATCGGATATCAGCAGGCACATTTAAGAGCATCAATGCCCAAAGTCTAGTCATCCGTACTTTATAAATTTTAAACCCAGCATTTTGAGGAAGTGAAGGGAAATATTTACGAAGGTTCGATAGAAAGATATCAGCATCCATTGAAGAGGAGAAAAGGAGAGATATTACCGATAATGCAATTGAGTTTGTTCTCCTCCCAAATATGCACGTTTCAAACCTTCGGACAATGGCTTCAACTCCCAAATATGTTATTGCACAAATGAGTTCGAAGTATGGAATAATCAAATTAAACAAAACAAAGGAAAAGAAAAGAGCAGAAACGAAACTAAAGACACATAAAAGAGATAACAACACAATAGCAAACAAAAGTCAAAAACAAGTAAAAAATATAAAAACAAATAAGACAGATGGCAAAGAGAGATAAACCTGATCAATTTGATGGCCTACGAAAGGAATCTCCTCGAGACACAAAAATCGATCATTATTACTTTATTTTATTTTTCTTTTCTTTTTTTAATTTATTTTGCAAAAACATTGGGTTGCCTCCCAATAAGCGCTTGGTTTAACGTCCTCAGCCCGACGTTGGTTCCATCATGGCAGGGTGCAATCTCCGCTATGCTTCTCTAGTGGGCTTGAATCCTTTTTCCAACAAGATACGGTCCCATCATAAAAAACAAAAAATGGGGGGGGCCCCCCCCTGGCCTTGGATGTCAACATCGTCCACTCAATAGCTGTTTTTTTTTGGTGGGGGGGTTGGAATCTGCTAAGTACTCGGACGAGTTTCTCTTCTTGTAGTGATGCAAGGCCCTTTCTATTTTTCATGGCAAATATCATTCCTTATTCCAAGAATCCATGCTTCAAGATCTGGAAGAGGCTTAAGCTCCAGGTAGGGGCTTTCATCATAGAAGGCAGAAGTTTCATCATTATATAAAGAAATTAAATGCACGAAACATCGTACCTATTTGTGGTTATGGCTAGGGTCTCATCTAAGCTTGCCACAGCTTCCTCCATTTCTTTGGACACTTGTATCAACCGTCTTGATTCCTTGTAATTTTTTGTCCCTATGTGCTCACTAAAACCACTTCCAATCCATCCTTGTGAGTTAACTCAAAATGTTGTTGTGGCAAAGAATCAATAACATCAACTGCAAAAACAGAATGCAAGTCACTAGGGTACCTCATGGTCTCAAAAATATTGAAACGAATCACCTCGCCATCGAATTCCATGGTGAGAGTGCCATCATGAACATCAATCTTAGTTCGAGCAGTTTTCAAGAATGGTCTCCCAAAAGAATTGGTGTTGGATTAAGAGATGTCTCATCCTCCATTTCAAGAACATAGAAGTCTGCTGGGAAATCCAATTGATTCATCTGCACCAGCACATCTTCCACAACTCCCTTGGGATATGCATTAGAACGATCAGCAAGTTAAATGGTAATACCAGTTTCCGCAAGAGGTCCAAGATTTAAAGAAGCATAAATAGAATATGGCATGATATTAATGGATGCTCCTAAATCTAATATAGCTCTTTCAAACTTGGTTCTACCAATGGTGCATGGAATGGTGAACGTACCTAGATCTTTGCATTTCGGAGGAATTTTTCTTTGCAGTACAGCTGAAACATTTTCCCCCACGCTTACTTTCTCATTTCCCTTAAACTTTCTCTTGTTGGTGCATAACTCCTTGAGAAATTTTGCATAACGAGGTACTTGCTTAATAGCATCCAGAAGTGGTATATTTACCTCGATCTTGCAAAAAGTTTTCAGGATTTCCTGTTCTTGTTCCTCCTTCTTTGATTTTGCAAATCTGCTAGGAAAAGGTGGAGGAGTAACATATGAAGGAATTTGAGTTTTAAGGTCTACCTTAGAAGATGATGTTTTGTTCATGGTGGAAGTGGTGTCATCCCCTTCATTAGTTTGTGACCTTTTTTGTGGAACTTGTACTTGCTTTCCACTTCTCAAAGTGATTGCACTAGCATTCTCTCTTGGATTGATCATTGTCTGAGAAGGAAATTTTTCTAAGCTCTTGCTCTCGAATTTGCTCATGTTAGTAGCCAATTGTCCCATTTGATTTTCTAGGTTTTGGATACTTGCCCTAGTTTCGTCCTGAAATTGCATTGTGTTAGTAACAAGTACTTTAACAATGTCCTGGAGATCCATACCTGAGTTTTGTGGAGCTAGTTGTGGTGCTGGTTGTGGTTCCATTTGAAATGATTGCTGCACTCTTGATTGATTGAAACCTGGTGGCTGATTTGGTATGGCATTTGGAGTGATTGGTTGATGATTACTGTAACTTTGGCTTGGTTGTCCTAGAAATCCACCCATGGCATTGGCTTGTTCCGTATCTTCTTCTTGCAAAGTTGGACACATGTTGGTTGGATGCTCCATGGTAGAATATACTCCACATACATAAGATTGATGCATATGTCCTACAACCATTTTTTTTACAAGAGAGGTAAGCTCAGAAAGTTGTTGTTCAATGTTCGGGGTACTTACCTCATTAACTCTCCTTGGTAGTTGTGGCTCAAATTGGCCGCTGAATTGTTGGGAGTTTGCTGCCATGTCGCTAATCAAACGTCTTGCACCATTTGGTGTTTTATTAACCAGTGCTCCACCACTAGCAGCATCAATGATACTCCTTTCCATTGGTAAGTGACCCTCATAGAAATATTGAATTAGGAGTCCATCACTATTTGATGGTTTTGGACAGCTAGCACAGAACCTTCTAAATCTCTCCCAATATTCATGAAGTGATTCTCCATTGTGTTTGTCGAATGCCACTAATTCTTTTTAATGTTGATACTTTCGAAGTGAAAGTTAATTTCTCTAAAAAGATTTTACTTATCTCCATTCCACGGGTAATTGGTACCGATGGTAGATAGTTAAGCCAATCTTTCGCCGAATCTCTAATGAAATGGAAAAGCTCCTCAATTTATTTGCTCCCTCAGACACGCCAGTTGGCTTCATACTTGAGCATACCACATGACTTCTCTGAGGTATTTGATGGGAATCCTCTCCTGCAAAACCATGAAATGTAGGCAAGAGATGAATCAGTCCAGATTTAAGTTCAAAATCTATCTCAAAATTGGTGCTTATGCATAGCGGTTGTGATCAATAATTGGAGCCGCTAACTCCTTAAGAGTCTGATCGTTTTCCATCGCCATTGCTTCCGATTCAGATTTGATTGAACTGCAAGAAGATGGGAGGGAAGTGTGTCGTGCAAGGTCAATTTCTAGAGGTGGAGTTGAAATTGACCGATTTAGCCTTAAATTCGAGGATTGGAGAAACTCCTTAATTCTCTTAAGTCGTTGATCCGCTTCTCCCTCGGACATAAAAGCCTAAACACCAACAATCAGGAAATAACAATCAAGAATCAGTAGTAAAAACAGAATAACAATTGATTAGAAAATCAATCCCCGGCAACGGCGCCAAAAACTTGATGCGTTCGAAACTAGCAAGTATACTAGTCGCACAAGTAATAAAGTGATGATTAAGATATCGTTCCCACAGGATTGAATTCTAATTGAATTTTTTATTTTACAGCCACAACAGAACAAATGGGGGGTTTTGGTTGATGATTAACTAAGTGAAATAATAAGCAACAAGAATACAAACAGAAAGTTAATTCGAATCAACAATCAATGAGAGAAGCTGGTTAAGGGATCCTTCTCTACACAGATATGGATTTGCGAATTAATTGTAGAATTGTCATAGAATTACAGCATTGAAGTTATCAACCGTAGATAATAACAAGCTCTATTACCCCAATCTTTCCTTACTTTGTTGTTAAATAAAACAAGCTCTTTATTTAATCTCTATCCATTAAACAACCTAGAACAAGCTCTCTGAGTTTGATTCAATGGATGCATTATGATAAGAAAGATAGGTTGATCTAAGCAATAAACACACAAGCTCGGATTATTTAACTTAGGTTGTATTCTCCAATTGCAATCTCTGATCACAATTTTGCTACTAATGATTATAAATTCAAGACAATTACGGATCAAGATTTCTAGTCTAGCAATAAATCACAACCAGATTATATTCAGTTGGCTACTCAAATACAATCAGCAAGCAATCATAAGCATTAAATATGGGAGAATACAAGCAACTTCAATTAGAGAATTGGATAACAATTTCTTACACAATCAACTTACAAAAACCATATCAAGGGCTTTGAAATCACCCTCAACCAATTCAGATTCAGTTACACATGTTTAAGAACGTGGTAAATACAATACAACATGGAGACATTCCAGAAAATGAAAGGGAAGGGAAAAACTTAGCAAATTTGATGTAATTCTCTTTGGATTGTAGTTCTTCCTCTTTCCAAGCTTCCTTTCTCCTTCAAGAACTCCAAGAGATGAAAGAATTCCAGAGCTGCAGCCTCCACCACGTTCTCCCCTCTTCAAGTTATGAAAATAAAACCCTAAAATGTGTTTAAATACTCTGCTACAGTAACCTGCTACAGTGTCCCGTATTATACATGCTACAGTGATTTGTGGAATTACATTTCTATACTTCTTACACTGTTTTGATTACAACTTTTGGTACACTGAATGGATTTATAAACCGTAAATTTCTCCAGAAAATAGACTTCGAGAGCTTTCCAACGGTATATAATATGTCATCGGGTTCATTGTATATCAATACAATTAAATCCGAGAAGATGGTTGACTAGCAGAGGTAAACCGTAGATAACAACAAGTTCTGTTATCCCAATCTTTCCTTACTTTGTTGTTAAACAAAACAGGCTCTTTATTTAATCTCTATCCATTAAACAACCTAGAACAAGCTCTCTAAATTTAATTCAATGGATGCATTACGATAAGAAAGATAGGTTGATCTAAGCAATAAACACACAAGCTCGGATTATTTAACTTAGGTTATATTCTCCAATTGTAATCTCTGATCACAATTTTGCTACTAATGATTAGAAATTCAAGACAATTACGGATCAAGATTTCTAGTCTAGCAATAAATCACAACCAGATTATATTCAGTTGGCCACTCAAATACAATCAGCAAGCAATCATAAGCATTAAATATGGGAGAATACAAGCAACTTCAATTAGAGAATTGGATAACAATTCCTTGCACAATCAACTTACAAAAACCATATCAGGGGCTTTGAAATCACCCTCAACCAATTCAGATTCAGTTACACATGTTTAAGAACGTGGTAAATACAATACAACATGGAGACATTCCAGAAAATGAAAGGGAAGGGAAAAACTTAGCAAATTTGATGTAATTCTCTTTGGATTGTAGTTCTTCCTCTTTCCAAGCTTCCTTTCTCCTTCAAGAACTCCAAGAGATGAAAGAATTCCAGAGCTGCAGCCTCTACCACGTTCTCCCCTCTTCAAGTTATGAAAATAAAACCCTAAAATGTGTTTAAATACTCTGCTACAGTAACGTGCTACAGTGTCCCGTATTATACATGCTACAGTGATGTGTGGAATTACATTTCTATACTTCTCACACTGTTTTGATTACAACTTTTGGTACACTGAATGGATTTATAAACCGTAAATTTCTCCAGAAAATAGACTTCGAGAGCTTTCCAACGGTATATAATATGTCATCGGGTTCATTGTATATCAATACAATTAAATCCGAGAAGATGGTTGACTAGCAGAGGTGAAAATGAAGGGTTTTACTCCATTTTTGTGCAAGTTGCTCCAAAACTCCTACAAACATCAAAACCACACAAAAACATAAAAATACCAAGGAATATAGCAAAGAAACATGGACGAATTAATATGAAAATGATATATAAATAGACACTTATCAATAAACCACGTAAAAATCCTCCTTTGTTGTTTTACGTTACAGTTGATTGTATTATTATTTGTAATTGCATACCTCCAGAACTTTCAATTGGTATCAGAGCAGGTTCACTGATAGACAAGTGAAGAAAACGATCAAGTTAATCTGGAAGGATGGAGTTTATGCGCAACGGAGGATCTGGAATGCAGCCACCTATTCTTGATGACACTAATTATCCATATTGGAAGGTAAGAATGATGATGTTCATCAAGTCTCTTGATGATAGGGCTTGGACGAGTGTACTTAAGCGGTGGAGACCTCCAACGAAATTGAATGCTCTTGGTAATGCCGAACCAAAACCAGAGGATGAATGGTCTGATGAAAAATACCATAGATCCAGTTGGAACTCCAAGGCTCTTAACGCAATATTTGCTACAGTCGACTTGAATAACTTTGAACAGATTTCTATATGCAAAGCAGCCGAAGAAGCATGGGACATACTTGAGGTAAAAATGAAGGTACCGCATCTGTCAAAAGATCTAAATTAATGAGACTGAATTCTCAGTTTGAAAATCTGATGTTGCATGAAGATGAATCAATTCTGATTTTTATTCTAAGATATGTCACATAACAAACTCTGCATACATGCTTGGTAAAAATTTCACTGATACATAAGTTGTTAGTAAAATACTTAGGTCAGTCCCTAATAAATTTCAACCCAAAATATCTACCATTGAAGAAGTTAAAAACACTGATGCAATGAGAGTTGATGAGCTGATAGGCATTCTCCAAAACTTTGAAATAAATCAAAATACTCGGAAACAAAAGGGTAAAAGTATTGCGTTTAATGTGAAGGCTGAAAAATCTGAAGATGAATATAGTGATGAATTTGATGAAACTGATTCTAAACAAATTGCTTTTCTGACAAAAAATTATGTCAATTTTATGAAAAGAAATTTCAGGAAAAGAATCAAGGAAAGCCATCAAACATAAGTGAAGAAAAGTTCAGAAAATTCAGCAAGGAGAATGATAAAAAGAAAGCTAAACAACCTGAAAAGAAATGGCAGATTCAATGTTATGAATGTTTTGGTTATGGGCATATTCAATCTGAATGTGCTAATCTCAAAAAGAAAAACAAAGGGCTGACAGCAACATGGAGTGATGAATCAGAATCGTAGTCAGAAGATCAAGATTGTATGAGTAATTTTGTTGCATTTACTGTATCGACAACAGATAAAGGAAAGGCTGTTATATCAAACATAACAACAGACTATCAAGACAGTGTTAATCATTCAGATGAAGAAGATGGACCAGAATATTATGAAGAGTTGCAAGAAACTTACAATGCACTCTATGGAGAATGGCTGAGCCAGAAAGAAGAAATCAACACCTTGAAGCGGGAAATTGAAGTTCTGAAATGTGAGAAAGCTTATGCTGAAAATCACATCACTGAACTTGAGACTGTTTTGATAGACAAAACAGCATACATCGAGAAAATCACAACAGAACTGGCTGACAGCAAAAGGTGTGTGGATCAGCTCAAAATTGGAACAGCCAAACTTGATCAAGTTTTGAATCTTGGAAGAGACAACGCCAACAAACATGGATTGGGGTACACTGAAAGAAACGTTGCATCTTCATCCAAAACAGTCTTTGTAAAAGCTTCAACATCAGGTAAAAACTTTGAAACTACTTCTTTAAAGTCAAGTCCAAACCTAAGAGCAGTGAAACGTATGTTTGTCCACTGAGTTCTTTCAAATCCAGTCCTAAAAAGGTAAGAAAATTCATTCCTATTTGCTATTTTTGTGGTAAAAACGGACATATTAGGCCTAGATGCTTTAAATTGTGGAATCTCTTGCATAAAAAATCGAAACAATTTAAACTGTTACCAAAATCAAAACAGCAGTGGGTTAAGAAAGACAAAGTAGTATGCCATGTTGCCTTTACTGCACTTAATCATGCTTCTAATGATTTATGGTATTTTGACAGCGGTTGTTCTAGGCACATGACTGGAAATAAATTGTTTCTAACAGATTTTAAAGCATGCAGGGATGGAAATGTCACATTTGGAGATCGAGCAACAAGTAAGATTATTGGTAAAGGCATTTTGAATGTCAAAGGCCTACCCAATTTTAGAAATGTTCTTTTAGTGGAAGACTTAAAGGCTAATCTTATTAACATAAGTCAAATTTGTGATTAAAAGTATACTGTTAACTTCACACAAAACAAATGCATGGTCTTAGATTATTTTGGTGAATGCATTCTACAAGGTAATAGATCTTTAGATAATTTTTATCTAGTAGAAATTGCATTTCATGTTAGGATTTCGGATTTAGAATTGTGGAATCAAAAATTAGGACACTTGAATTACAAAGACTTGGTTAAATAAACTAAGTTAGGTGCTGTAAGAGGAGTTCCTAAACTTGATGATAAAATTAATAAAATTTGTGGACGATGTCAAATGGGAAAACAAATTAGAAGTTCACACAAATCAAATCCACATCTTAGTACATCTAAGATACTTGATTTGCTTCATATGAATCTTATGGGTCCCATGCAAATTGAAAGCATTACAGGTAAGGATATATATTTGTTTGTGTGGATGATTTTTCTAGATACACTTAGGTTGACTTTATTAAAGAAAAATCTGACACTTTTGATGCTTTCAGGAACTTTTGTGTCAAGCTTAAAAACGAGCAAAATAGGAACATTGGAAGGATTGTAAGAATAAGAAGTGATCATGGAAAGGAGTTTGAAAACGTTAACTATGCTGATTTTTGCAAATATTATGGAATTGATCATGAATTTTTAGCTCCTAAAACCCCTGAACAGAATGGCATTGTGGAGAGAAAGAATAGAACTCTACAAGAGATGGCTAGAGTAATGCTAAATAGCAAGAAGTTGACCAAGAGGCTATGGGTCGAAGCAATAAGCACTGCTTGCTATATTTCAAATAGAGTTTTTCTTAGACCTGGCACTAATCAGACATCTTATGAAATTTTGAAAGGAAGAAAACCTAATTTGAAATACTTTCATGCCTTTGGTTGCAGGTGTTACATCTTAAACGACAGAGAACTGTTAAGAAAATTAGATCCAAGGAGTGATGAAGGAGTCATTGTGGGATATGCACAAAAGGGCAAGGCTTTTCAAGTTTACAATCTGAGAACTGAGGCAGTCATGGAATCTGCAAATGTAGTATTTGATGATCATGATGATTATGCAAAATACTTACAAGAGAAAAACATAATCAGCTTCACAGAAGATGAAGAAAAATCTAATCCAGACAGCAATAAATAGAAAGATGCTATTATGAAAGAAGAAACAGTGGCTATTACACCCGTTGTAACTGTAGCATCTGACAACTCAGATTTAAACCAACATTCGATTCAGAATGGTGATGATAGAAAATATCCACCCACATGGATTCAGAAGGCACATCCAACAAGTTCTATCATTGGACCACCAGATGACATGATGAAGACTCGGAGCAAGGTAAGAAACCAGGTAAGGTTTGCATGTTATGTTTCTTTAGTTGAGCTGAAAAATGTGAAAGAAACCTTAAAAGAAGAAGTATGGATTCAAGCTATGCAAGATGGACTTAATTAGTTTAAGAGAAATGAAGTTTGGGAATTAGTTCCTAGGCCATGTAATACAAATCCCATTGGAACTAAATGGATTTTTAAAAATAAAACTGATGAAAGTGGACAAGTAGTTAGAAATTAAGCTAGGCTAGTTGCACACGATTACACTCAAGTTGAAGGCATAGACTTTGATGAAACCTTTGTACCAGTAGCTAGACTTGAATCAATCAGATTACTTCTTGCAATTGCTTGTTTGCTTGAGTTTAAATTGTACCAAATGGATGTTAAAACCGCATTTTTAAATGGCTATCTCAATGAAGAAGTTTTTGTTGAATAGCCTAAAGGATTTGAAGATCCTAAACATCCAGATTTTGTGTACAAATTGCACAAAGCTTTGTATGGTTTGAAACAAGCTCCTAGAGCTTAGTATGAAAGGTTGACTAATTTTTTAATCAACAGAGGGTATAAAAGAGGCAACAATGATAAAACCTTGTTTATCAAACATGCATCAAACTATTTTATTGTTGCTCAAATATATGTTGATGACATTGTTTTCGGATCAACTAACAAAAGCAAAATTAATGAGTTTGTTAAGTTGATGCAGGAAGAGTTTGAGATGAGCATGGTAGGAGAATTAAATTTCTTTCTTGGATTGTAGGTTAAACAAATGAATGATGAGATATTTATATCTCAATAAAAATATGCCAAAAATCTTGTAAAGAAATTTGGGCTTGAAAATGCAAAACCAATGAAAACTCCTATCAGTACTAATATGAAACTTTCAAAAGATAATGCAGGGAAAGAAGTTGATGCAAGCTTATACCGAAGCATTATTGGCAGCCTGCTTTACCTCACAGCAAGCAGACCAGATTTGAGTTTTAGTGTAGGACTTTGTGCAAGGTTTCAAGCAAATCCCAAAGAATCTCATCTTGCAGCAGCAAAAAGAATCATCAGGTATGTTCTTGGAACATGTATGGTTTTCTCAACATACAAATGATTGTCTTGCAGGGTTCAATGATGTAGATTGGGCAGGGAATGCAGATGACAGAAAAAAGCACTTCAGGAGGTTGTTTTTATATTGGTACTAACTTGGTTTCATGGCACAGTAAGAAGCAGAATTCAATTTCTTTATCTACAGCTGAGGCCGAGTACATAGCAGCAGGGAGTTGTTGTACACAACTGTTGTGGATGAAGCAAATGTTGAGTGATTATGGTATTGAACAGAAACCCATTACTGTGTTTTGTGATAATACTAGTGCCATAAATATTTTCAAAAATCATGTTCAACATTCTAGAACAAAACACATTGATATTAGATACCATTTTATAAGGGAACTAGTGGAATCTAAGGTGATACACATTGAGCACATCTCCACAGATAAACAATTGGCTGACTTGTTCACTAAGGTATTGGACACAACAAGATTTGAAAATCTAAGAAATGCCTTAGGTATCTGTCAGTTATATGATTGAACACAGTATTTTGTTATGTTATTCATATCTGTAGTATCATAATTTTTCTTCTAAATTGGCATGTTTCTGAGTTAAGATACAAACCGTGTGAATAATTAAATACTGGTTAATAATGAAGATACAGAGAGGGCTACCAGTATATGATGTGTGAAAGCCATCCATTGAGAGTAGCTTCATTGTATCTAGGAAATATGGTAAGGTCACCCACTCAAATAGAAAATGGCTACCTCTATACATGTGTGAAAGCTACTGTATTATTTAGCAAATTTATATTGAGGCTAACTTTTGTGTGTGTAAGAAGCATACTCTAGTTATTTACTCAATATATTCAAAATAAAGCTTAAATGTGTGAATCTCTCAAACCCAAAATTATGCTCTTTAGAATGAGAAATATGATAATTCAGATATACCTGTTATGATATGAATAACTGTGTTCTGTTACCTGTTTCATAACAATATCCTTTGTGCTTATTCTCAAAAATTAAGTTCCTTGTGTGTCCATGTGTCCAATTTTTGCCATGTCAGCATTATTAAATTAAAAGGGCGAAGTATCAATGGCGGGAATCCTTTTTCTATTAGTATTCTATTTTTGAATTTAAATCAAATTTGATTTCAAGTGTTTTGAGGGGAGTTATTAAACAGTTTTTGGAAAGGAAAGACATTAATTGATTTTGGTTGAAAATCAATAATTTCCTCAAAAATCGGCCTAGTATATATATAACAAATAGTTTGTGGCTTCTTTCTGTTCAGGTAATCCCTCTTCCACAATTGCTTCCCTGTCTCACATCTCTCTATCTCTGTTTTGAAAAATTTCTGCAGTTTAGAAACCCTAGCTATGGCGTCTTCGAACTCAACAGCAAGTGTTTCTTCTTCAAGCGGCTCCGATCATGAAAGTGATAACAGTAGCCAGTCGCCTCTAACACAACACAAACAAGACCAGACAGCAGTTGATCCTACCATGAGCGTTGACGAGCAAGTACCAGTAAAGAAAATCAAAGAGAAGATCAAGCCAAAGTACAACAAATTTCTCACGACTGAAATCAAATAGAAGTTCGACAAGTTCACCTCCCAAAGGAAGCTTCAGCTAAAGCGACCTATAAAGCTCTCAGACTTCGACTCTTATAGTGTAGTGTCAGCGAGATGATAGAGTCTAATTACTAGACTTGAACGGTATCAAATTTTCTTCCTCCTATTAAAACCTTGATTCAGGAATTCTATGCTAACATTTCAAGCACCATAGATGATCCTAGGAGCATGCATTATCATAGAGTCTATTGTCGGGGAAAGTTTGTAAAATTTTCTCCCAATGTCATAAATTCGTTTGTGGACTTTCCAATAAGAAGCATGCATTCTCTTGATGAAGAATTTGACATGGCTGATATTATCAAGGAAGTTACTGGTCAAACGGATATCAAATGGAAACCTAGAGATGGCCTTGACCAGAAATATCTGAAGAAAAAAAACCATGTGCTTCGTAGCTCAGTTTGATTGGTTCCCTTCTTCCCACCAAAATCAGGTTCGGGAAGATAGATTGAAACTCATTTTTTGTCTAGGAACTAATAGGCCTGTGAACTTTGGACTTTTAGCATACAGAACAATTGTTCAAATTGGATCTTATCAATCAGACTACTATCTGCTTGTGTTCCCCTGTCTGATCCAAGGCATACTTGATCAGAACAATGTCCCTGTCAGTTCTTTTGAACAAACTGAGGTTCTATCTAAATCATTCACCAAGGGTTTTCTTCAGAGATTACATGATCAAACTGATCTCCCTATACCTGAACCTAAACCCACTAGAGTCAGGAAGAATCAAATGAAATCTGTTGAGGAAAAACTTGACTTAATCAATACTGCCTTGACAGAAATTTTGCAGGACTTCAAGGATATTAAACACAAGAAATCTATGTTGGAAAGTCAGTTTCTTGGACAGGTTCAGTCCACAGCACCTCCCACGATGGCATTCGAACCTGAACCTGCACCTATGGCACCAAAATCACCAACTGCTGATTTTCCTAAAACCACTGCACCACCATCTGAGCACAGAATTCCAAGTCCATCAAGTCCAACTGCACAGCCTACTGTTAAAAAGACAAAGCAGCAGCATAGAAGCCAACTGAAAAATCTAACAAGGCCTCTGTCACGGGAGGTGTCAAAAAGGGAAAGAAGAAACTAAAAATGGTGAAAAATTCATCTGGTCAGAAGCAGCAGAAATCAGCAAAATCTGCTCCTACTTTGCATGATGAGACTAAATCAGATGAACCAACAAAAGTAGAAACGGACACAAAATAGCCTTCACCATCTGCTGAAACAGATTCCCTGAACATTCCTACAACTGCAGTAGCTATCAACACCTCTCTTTCACTATCTTCTCCTCTGCCAGCACCAGCATCGCCAGTCCCATCTTCATAACCGCCTGCTCCAACCATTGAAACCAATGCCGAAAGAATTAAAAGAGAAATCTGCAAAGTAGTTGCTGAAGTTACAGCCACTTCCTCGGATACCACTGAAGTTCCTCCAACATCAGCTCCTGCTGCACACCTAGCCCCAGTTGCAGCTTCAATAGAACCAGACACATCTGCTCCGCAAACCTCTCCTCCTAAGCGCAAAGTCAAGCATGTTGCTCGAAAATCTATCAAACGCCGTGGCAGCTCTTCATCTCCACTTGTTCGGAAGTCTCCCAGACTTGGTTAGATTTTGGCTACTTGTGCTGAAATCAAGGGGGAGAATGGTTTTTGAAGATCACATATCAAGGGGGAGAATTTAATTTGGTGCTAGGACTTTCTATTTGATGTTTGAACTATTTGTTTTATTCTGTTCTGAACTACTTTTGTTTGCTGTTATTTTGTTATTCTCTCAGCTTACTAATTTTGTTGTGTTACTTGTTTCTCAAAAGGAATAAGTACGAAGTGAGGGGGAGAATGACTCTGTTATATGCGGTGTGTATTTACATGACTTACATGACCTTTTAGTGCTGTTATGCTTAACAAAATTTTCTCTTGTTTTGCAGTATGTACTAGTGACTCCTTACTTAGTACTATGTTCTGCTCTATCATATATCTCAGGACAGTGTACTATTATGAGTTACATAACAGCTCTCTACTTATTTTGCTTAGGTCATTTGTCTGTCTTACTGTTCATGAACATTTATTTTTGTTAACTAGTTTATCATGTGATGTCCTTAGAAACAGTTAAGTGCTTTCATCACAAGTTGCCAAAAAGGGAGAGATTGTTGGTGATAAACGTCACACATTTGATATATATGTTCAAAATTTTGGTTAACTTGTGATAAAAGTAATTAAAGTGTTTTATTCCTATTTTACTATTTTTAGCTAATATAGGAAGTTCCTTGATTATTATCTCTCTTGATCAGGATAATATTTTGTATCCTAATCAAGATAAGAATATATTTGATATACTTTTATTTCTTTAGGAGATTAACTAAAGACATTTTCCTATTATGTTTTTATCCTAATCCTAATAAGATCTTATTAAGATACTTACAGGATTTTGGGAAGAAGGAATGAAGGTCTCTCAGTATTTAATAAAACGTCAACAACATAGGGGGCGTGTCTTTATGAAAAGGAGAGATTGTTGATTGTTTAAAAAAGACATTCCGCAACTTTGCAAGAGAAAAGCTTGAACGCCAAGGAATGACTTTGTTTCTTTGAGTCATTGTAATCATGTATGGAAATTAAAAAACTGTACATGAGGTATTGATTCAGTCTGAGAGAGTAATTAAACACTTGGGAATCTAGAGGGTTGAGTGTTTTTATTCTGTCAGATATCGGGTGTTAAATCTAACATAACAGTGTGCTGTTAAGTTCTGTGTAACAAAGAGTGAGCAGTTTCACTAGTGTTTAGAATCTTTGCGAAGATTTTGTTTGTCAAAGATTAGGTCTGTGTGTGAGGGTGAGTCAGCATTGTAAAAGTCCTAAAGATTGTACAAAAAAGGGCATAGTAAATTACAGCTCAATAGCTGTCCATGGACGTAGGTTTTTATAACCGAACCACGTAAAAATCCTCCTGTGTTGCTTTACATTACAGTTGAATGTATTATTATTTGTAACCGCATACCTCCAGAACTTTCATTCTCGAAGATGATGGAAAATTTAAGATTTTGCAGTGACAATACTTGAAAGTATGAACTTAACATGTTTGGAGACATAAGTCAAACTTCCAGGCAATTAAAAGGCTGTCTTGTAGGGAATACATTGCCTTCTAAATTGGATGAATTCATGTTGGAAGTGAGACAAAGAGGCAAAGCTAAAGGCTATCTTGGAAGGATACATATATTTCACTTAATTAGAAGCAATTAATAGTACTGGAACCCCAGAAGTGTGCCACAAAGAAGTTGTGTTGCAGCTCATCTATCCTAAGATTGACTCACCTCCTTGTTTTGATTGGTTGCATGCCACCTAATTGTAAACAGTGTAGAGTGGACTTCCGGACGTTTTGATATCTTCAAAGTATTGCTTTAAAAAACGATAAAGAGTTGGAAATTTAGACAATTGGTTTGCTGTGCAAAAATGCCGGCATCGTCAAAAATTTTAAGAGAAATTCTGCCATACATCCGCTGCACTGCAGCAGATGCAACCACAGGCTGCCACGTAGGTGCCACATCAGCATGAGGTGCCTATGTGGTGCATTCTGGGCCGTCCGCTACAATGTAGCGGATGTACCAGCGAATTTCTCAAATTTTAAAGCTCTTTACATGACAAGTATCGTCTGTCTGTTTTCCTTTCTTTCGTTCTATTTTGTTTTTGTTTTCGTATTCTTATCATTTGGTCTTAAAACTTGCTGTGCTTTAAATTTGCAATTAATTGTTTGCATTTATGCTTTATATTTGTTTTCACGTCAGTCTCGCATGCACCATTTGTGCGTATAATTTCTTGTAATTCTTCATGCAGGTTTATTGCTGGAAAGGTCTCCCCGTTTCAGCTCGCCAGGACTCGGAAGGCTATTCTAGAGTGTGATTATATATAAGCAACCATGATTTTTCTATAAAAAAATAATATAATTTGATTTTAGTAAAGCTGATGGACCTTATGCCAATATATTTGCAGTTTACAGACCATGGTATTGAAGGAGTTGTGCCACCTCATGTCCGGTCAAATGCCAAGCGACCTAAACCAAGTGATAGGTCTGAACTGTTGGATATCAATACACAAGAATTTTGAAAACTCACTCTTTATTTCTTGAATTTTAAATTCCACACACTTAAACAAATAAGAAAAACACTCTATTTATATAGCACTCATGATAATTCTATATCTTCTATGAATATAAATCCTAATTCTACCTGAACTCAATTTTAATTCCTAAACAAAAATTAAATCCTAAGACAAATAAAGTTTATTTCCAACATCCTCACCCTCCTTCCCCTCCTCTCTCCTTACACTAAGTGAATCTCTAATTCTAATAAAGTCTTCATGCTTGAATGGCTTGGTGAATACATCTGCAACTTGATCTTGTGACTTTACGTACTCCACTTTCACTTCTCCTCTTTTGATGCAATCTCGTATATAATGGTAACGAGTATCAATGTACTTGCTTCGATCATGGAACATTGGATTCTTGCTAGTGCTATTGCTGACTTATTATCAACACAAATCTTTGTTGGCTTTTCTTGCGAAGTATTCAACTCCTTCAACAAACTCCTCAACCAAATTATGTGACATGCACATGTAGTAGCAGCAACATACTCGGCTTTACAAGTTGACAATGTAACTATCGGTTGTTTCTTTGACACCCAAGTAAACGAAGTATCTCTCATGAAGAAAACACAACCAGTAGTACTCTTTCTATCATCAGTATCTCCAGCCCAGTCGTTATCACAATATCCAATAAGTTTGTAATTATCAGAGACTGAATAATACAAACCGAAATCAATAGTACCCTTAAGATAGCGAATGATTCTTTTAGCGGTTTTGAAATGTGTAGTAGTTGGATTCTCCATGAAACGACTTATTAGACCAACTGCATAGAGAATATCTGGTCTCGTACATGTCATATACCACAAACTTCCAACTAAGCTCTTGAATAGTGTTGGATCAATTCATTCTCCTTCTCTATTCTTGGATAGTTTAATTCCACATTCTACTGGTGTATTCACAGGATTGCTATCATCCATCTTGAAATTCTTCAAGATCTTTTTTATATACCCTTCTTGAGAAATAAAAATACCATCTTGTTATTGTTTAACTTCAATCCCAAGATAGTATGCCATAAGCCCAATATCAGTCATCTCAAACTCCTTTGCCATTGCCTTTTGAATTCTTGGAACATATTAACATTTTTCCTAGTAAAGATCAAATCATCAACGTATAAACACATAATCAAGATATTTCCATCTTTGATCTTGATGTAAAGAGCGTGACCATAGGGACATTTAGTGAAGCCCGTTTCTTAAAAGAATTTGTCAATTCGGCTATTCCATGCTCTTGGCGCTTGCTTTAACCCATAAAGAGCTTTCTTCAATTTCAAAACTTCGTCTTCTTGACCTTTAACTACATAACCCAATGGTTGTTGAATATAAACTTCCTTTTCAAGAATTCCAAAGGCGGATTTCACATCCATTTGAAAAATCTTCCGTTTATTTTGATCTGCCATTGAGATAATCAACCTTATTGTTTCCAAATGAGCAACATGAGCAAACACTTCATCATAGTCAATGCCTTCCTTTTGACTATAGCCCTTTGCGACTAATATTGCTTTGTAGCATTCAATCTCTCCATTAGCATTCTTCTTTGTCTTGTATACCCATTTGATACCAATTGCTCTGTGCCCTTATGGTAGTGAAGCAAGTTCCCACATGTTATTCTTTTCAATGGATTTTATTTCTTCATCCATTGCCTTTCTCCACTTCTCATCTTGTGTTGCTTCTTCAAAGTTCACTGGCTCACAATCAGCAAAAGGACAAAAGAGAGTTAAATTATCAATTCTCTCGGTTATCTCATAGATTTCTTGTAGACTTTTTGTACGTGGACTTCCATCACTTGAGCTTCCACTAGATGAAGATGATATAGATTCTCCATGTGAATTTGGTGAAGTGGGGAGTGTGTCACTCTCTTGTTCTACCTCTATGACTCGTTCTTCATCTTCCTCATCAATATAAGGAAGAAAAATATAATCTTCATTATGTATATTCCAATCTCAAGTGATTTCTTCATCAAACTGCACATCTCGACTAATCATGATCTTTTTGTCTTTGGATTGTATAACTTGTAACACTTAGAACTAGAGTCATATTCGATAAAAATCAATTTCTCACTCTTGTCATCTAGCTTAGTTCTCCTCTCATCTGGGACATGCACATATGCCACACTTCCAAATACTCGTAAATGAGGAATTCCAAGCTTTTTCTTACTCTAAGCTTTTTGAGGTGTTTTTCCTTGCACACTTTTTGTTGGTGATCTTTTAGATAGATACACCGCACATGCTACAGCTTTTGCCCAAAACTCTTTTGGTATTCCTTTACTTTTAAGCATGCTTCGTGCCATGTCAAGAATTATTCTATTCTTTCTCTCTACAACTCCATTTTGTTGGGGTGATCTAGGAACAGTTAGGAATCGTTGAATTCCATTCGTCTCAAAATATTCATGAAATTCTTTAGATGTAAATTCTCTTCCTCGATCAGTTCTCATGGCCTTAATTCAATGACCACTTTCTTTTTCAACTATTGCTTTGAATTTCTTGAAAACCTTAAAAACTTTTGACTTTTGCTTTAGAAAGTACACCTATGTCTTCCTTGAAAAATCATTTATGAGAAGGAGGAAATAGTTGCTATTACCAAGAGAGCTTAGCTTGATTGGACCACATACATCTGCATGTATAAGCTCAAGTGGCTTTTGAGCTCTTGAGTATGACTCTTTTGGAAAAGATTTTCTAAATTGCCAAGTAAGGAGCCTTCACATAGTTGATTTGGATGATTAATGTAAGATAATCCTCTTACCATGTGCTTCTTGGACAATAATTCTAGTCCTTGAAAATTAAGATGCCCAAATCGAAGATGCCAAAGCCATGACTTATCCTTATAGCATGCTTTGAGACATTTTGCAAAATCGTTTTGGATATTAAGCAAGAACATCCTATTTTCAGACATAAGAACTTTGGCTATAAAATTCCTTTTGTTGTCTCCTATAGAGATACTATTATATTTCATGTGGATATCATATCCCTTTTCCAAAAGTGGCCCCAAACTTAAGATATTGTTCTTCTTGTTTGGCGCATAATAAACATTGGATATAAATTGATGTTTTCCATTCTTCATGGGGATAAGAATGTTACCTTTACTCTTTACTGGAATTTTTGAATCATCACCAAATGAGACATTCCCAATAATAGATTCATCCAAATCTGCAAATAAATTTCTTTTTCCACACATGTGGTTGCTAGCTCCAGTGTTAAGATACCATGTATTTTCTTGGCTTTCATCTTTATGAACCAGTAGTAAGGTACCACTTTCTTCGGTTTTTTCTTCAACTTTTTTAGGTGCTCTACATTTAGATGCATAATGCTCTTGTTTTTGGCAATTAAAGCATTGAATGTGAACCTTACACTTACCCGCATAATATCCATACTTTTGACAAGTGTAACATTGGACTTGTGACCTCTCATATCTTGAATTTGAGTTTCCTCTTCCACGTCCTCTTGTAGAATTTTCTCCTCGATCATTATTGTTGTTGGTAGTGGATCTGTTATTCCCACCTTGTCCACGACCTTGATTCACACCTCGTCCTTTTCTTTGTTCTCGGCCTCGACCTCGACCACGTTGACTTCTTTCATGACTTTCTTCCTTCTCCTTAATTTGTGTTTACACTTTTTTTTTTTGTATTTCTCTTCATGTGCTTGTAATGTACCTTCAAGTTCGTCAATTGTCATTCCTTCTAATTTGTCACCTTGTTCAAGAATTTGAACTATGCTATTAAATGATGAATCCAAAGATCGAAGTATCTTTTCTATAATTCTTGCATTTTCTACTTTCTCACCATTTCTTATCAATTGATCTAAATTAGTCAAAACTTTTGAAAATTAATTAGAGATAGATTCACTTTCTTTCATATCTAACAATTCAAACTCACCTCTTAAAGTTTGTAGACGCACCTTTTTGAGTTTTTCTTGTCCTCCATGTGCTTTTTCAAGCTTTTCTCATAATTCTTTAGCAGATTCCATATCTCCATATTTTTCAATTTCAACATTAGATAATTCTTCTTGAACGAAGTAGCGAGCCTTCTCATTTTGTTGATATGTTTTTTCAAAATCACTCTTTTATTATTGAGACAATGCTTCAATATTTAGTGGCTTATCAAAGCCTTTTTCAATAATTTCCCGAACAACATTCACTCCAAGGATTGATTTCATCCTTATATACTATATTTCATATCCATTTTCTTTCAATTTTGGAATTGTAATTGAAGTCATATTGCCAATGTTATTATAGGAGTCAATCTATCACGAACAAAATCTATTTGGACCAAACTAGAATTCTGCACATAAAGGATTAAAATTACGTATTTTTAGCTTTGGAGGGCTCACCGATATTTGTCAACGTCCAGGGGGCAGACTGATATTTTTTGTATCAGGGGGCCATTGGATATTTTTTGAAAAGGGGGTCGACTGATAATTTACATCTCAGGGGGCTGATTGATACTTTTCACCCAAGTCACAAACGGGTTGTTTTCCAGCGTCCAAGCACGATCACTCTTATTGAGGATTGTAGTTGGCTAATTATGAGTCGAACTAGATAAGTGGTGTCGATTCACTTGTCGATTTCCGGCGACTTTGATGGTAAAAACATTTTTCACAACTTGTTTTTGCATTTCTGATATGTTTTGGCCGGAATTTGACGTCAGTCAAGAAGGAAAACTTGTAGATCGCTGTCCAATCTATCTGATGACATTGGAGGTGAGATCTCACTTGCTAGTTGACAATTTTTTGACGACTTTTCGATGACTTTTCGGCAGCTCTCCGTCGATATTGACGACAAATCTTGACTACTGATGGTGTGGCTTCCTTCTTCCTCCACCTTCTTATGGCTCTGATAATACTTTGTTGGATATCAATACACAAGAATTTTAAAAACTCACTCTTTATTTCCTTATTTCTTGAATTTTAAATTTCACACACTTAAACAAATGAGAAAAACACTATATTTATATAGCACTCATGATAATTCTATTTCTTCTATGAATATAAATCCTAATTCTACTTGAACTCAATTTTAATTCCTAAACAAAACTTAAATTGTAGAGTTCCAAAAATATATATATATTACAAATTTTAGAAACTATGCCTAAGGGTATTTGAGTAATTTCATTTAAATTTAATGGGTTTTAGGCCATGAAATAGCTATAAAATTATGTTTAAATGAATGAGATTTGGGTTGGATTATAGTTGTGAGCTTGTGTTAGATTTGGGTAAGGATTAGATGGGCTTGGATTAAAAATAAGTGAACTTAGGCCCATGGGTTAAGCCCTAGTATATATAAGAGACATTAGGGTTCCAAAAAGACAATTTTTCTTCATTTTTGTTATAGAAGAGGAGAGGCTTACGGGCTGAAGGGAGAGAGAGGGAACAAGAAGAAGAAGAAAAAGAAAAAGGAAGAGAAAGAGAAGAAAAGAAGAGAAAAATCAAAGAGGTGTATAGGCGTGGAAATCAAGTAGGAGTTTTCTAACACTATACTTAAATTTTATTATTTATTTTTGTTGTTCTTGATTGATATGTGCTGCAATACATGTGATTTATTATTAAATTGATTGTTTGTTACTTGGATGATGATTTACTTGTGAAATTTTATACTGGGGAAGGAGATGTTGTTCTTGATGGAAATTGTGATCCATGTGACTGTTCTATGTTCTTTGAGCTACTGTATTTTTCTGGAATGTGATTTATGCAATTTCTCTTTTGTTTGGGAAAATAGATATATTAAGCTGTAAATAGCCACTGATTTCACTAAATTTGGATTTAAAATGAAATTTTGGTGAATTTTTGAATTTGGAGGTTGAAATCTGGAAATTATACTGTTCATCCGATAGACTTGAACATTTTTGCAAATCTGTATCTTGTGAGACTAGTTTTGAGAAATCCAATTTTTGTTTTGAAAATTAGACATGTCAAGCTTTAATTTGGCACTGGTTTCACTAAATTTGGATTTAAAATGAAATTTTGGTGAATTTTTGAAATCGAAGGTTGAAATCTGGAAATGATACTGTTCAATAGACAGACCTGAGATTTTTCACAATTCTGTAACTCTTGAAACAGGTTTTGGGCAATAAAAATTTTGTTTTGAGAATTAGACATATCAAGCTTTAATTTAGCACTATTTCACAAAATTTGGATTTAAAATGAAATTTTGGTGAATTTTTGAATATGAAAGTCGAAATCTGGAAATTGCATTGTTCACCTGAGGGGCTTAAATATTTTCAAAAATCTGTATTTATTATAGGTTAATTCTGTAATATTTGTATTTTTAGCTCATAGTAGACTCCATAAACTTTCATTTCCAAGTTGAATCACCTTAAAATCATTTTTATACACTTTTTGGTGATTTTTCTAATTTGAGCTTGGAATTCTGGAAATTTCATTAGCCTAGTGTCAGGTATGGAATTTTCATAAAAATTGTATTGTCTTGGGACTTATTTTAGATAGATTACATTTTATTTTGAATCTAGACACTTGAATCTTTCATTTCCAACTGGCCTCACTTAAATTGGTTGAGTGTGCAAATTGTAGTAAATTCTCAAAATTACAGGTTCGTAGTTGAATTGTGTAGTGGCATGGAATGAATAATATGGTTGAAGCTTAGAATTAATTTCTTGGAGTGTGGACTTTGGTATCAATATTTTTCCTTGTATGCACTTAGAAATTATATTAAATGATTTATAAGAATATGCATTGGACATTGGATGGGCCGTTTTGGATACGGATCCAAGAAGAATGCGGATATGAAATTCTTACTGTTGGACCTTGGATGGGCCGTTTTGGATATGGATCCAAGGGGAACACGAATGTAAGCTTGAAATGTTAGACCTTGGATGGGCCGTTTAGATACGGGTCTAAGGGAAACATTAGATGAAAAATTTTAATTGACAAGTGAATAAGTGAAACCTTGATGTATGAATTAAAAAGATTGCATGACTTATTTTAATAGGTTGTGTAATTATATAATTAACTGTTTGAATGCTTGCGATTTAGTATAATGTTAGAATTTTCCTATTGGACTATATGCTCACTCCCTCCCTCCACAGGTACACAAAAAGATATTCGTACTAGTGGTGTTCCAGAGCTTTCCTAGGAAGTCTGGCGTTTACATGCATGCGATGGTTTTGCAAAATGTTTTTGACTTAGCCTAAATTGTGATGGGAAATTTTATCATATGTTCATGAACCTATGTACTAAGTTTAATCATCAGGGTGTGTAATGTTTATTTTGAAAAAATAGCCAAATGTTGTAATGGATTTATGTAATATGTATAAATATATGTGTGAATTAGAAAATGATCACAAAAAAAAAGAGGAAGATATTAATGATGTTTGTTTTATTTTATTATTATTTTTCTTAATCAATCACCCTTAAAGTCTCTAAATAATAGATTTCAGGGCGTGACAAAATGGTATCAGAGCTTAAGCTTTTACTGTGGACCTAGAAAAAAGATGTAGATAGTTTGGGAGGGGTAGAGTTATGTCTTGTGTGCTTGCATTTGCCTTGAACATTTGTTTGTTATGTTTATGTTCTATATGTTATAGAATTCTGTCACTTATGTTTTTGCCATTGATAAATTAGATAATGAGTTCTCGTACGCGAGGTGCTTCGAGTTCCAATCCACCTGAGTGTAGTGAGAGTTCAGAGTTTTATAGGGTTATGAGAGATGTGGCCAATACATTGGCAGAGGCAGTGGCAAACACAGTTAGAGATACTCTTCGTGCTAACCCACCACCACCACCTCAACCGGTATTAGTGACAGGTATTGACAATCGAATGAAGAATACACTTAGAGAAGTCCAACGTCATAATCCTCCTATTTTCCATGGAGAGCCCGATCCGAATGTTGTAGAAGACTGGCTTATACGAGTTGAGCACCTCTTTAACCTTTTGCAAGTGGAAAATGATTTACGGGTTAGAGTGGCAACTAACTTGTTGACAGGAGATGCATTGCAGTGGTGGACATCTGTTGAGCGTATTAGAGAAGGAAATATCCTCACTTGGAGAGATTTCTCTACTGTTTTTCTAGACAAATATTTTCCTACAGTTTTTCGTGATCAGAAGGAAAATGAGTTTATATACTTGACACAGGGGAATATGACAGTGCAACAATATGAGGCATGATTTACTGCTTTATCCCGTTTTGCACCTGGTTTAGTAGCACATGAGGCTAGCAAGGCTCGGAGATTCCAAAAAGGATTGAGAGATGACATCAGACCCTCAGTTGCAGTATGTAGATTGACGACATATGCTGATGTAGTGGAGACTGCCTTAGTCGCAGAGCAGGAGATCTCTCAGAATCACAGAATGGGGGGTATTGGCTTACCTTCTAGAGGAATGAGATAGCATGATCGTTCAGCTAAGAGACAGAGAACTCATTCTAGTAAAACTTCCTTTAATTCCCAGTCTCAGCAATTACAATCCCAAAGCTCCATATCAAGTGGGCCTTCACAAAGTCAGAAAGTTTGTTATGAGTGTGGGAAACCAGGTCATTTACGACATCAGTGCCCCAGATGTTATAGATGAGGACAATACGGTCACATTCAATGAGATTGTCCAGCAGGGATGAAAGGTCCTCAAAGTATCACCAGTCAGACCCAATTGACTCCTCAACAAGGATCAGAGCCACAGTCTAGACCACCGTCTCAAGGACGTCATACTCAGTCATATCAAACATCTCAAAGGTCTCAAGCAGCTTCTTCTCAATCTGTTAGGCCTCAAAGACAATCACAGAGCAATAGACATCAGGGACAGATGACTCAAGGACGAGTTTTTGCATTGACTCAGCCGACAGAGCCTACAGATAACGTGGTTATTGGAGGTACATTATTGATTTTTAATGCATGGGCTCGTGTTTTATTTGATTTTGGAGCTACTCATTCCTTTATATCTACTCATTTTACATCTGCACTAGGATTAGAGTCTGATTTCTTGGATTCTGTATTACACGTGGAGTCACCCATGGGTGGTACCTGAGAAGTTGGAAGGATATGTCGTTCTTGTGTGCTAGAGATCAGTGGGTATAGGTTGTCATTTGATTTGATACTTATGGATTTCACTGAGTATGATGTGATATTAGGAATGGATTGGTTGTCAACTTATCGAGTTATATTAGACTGTTACAAGAAGAAAGTGATAATTCACACTCTTGAGGGGATCATTTTCAATTTCTATGGGGACAAATATACATCCTTGCATTACCCTTTGCTTGGGTCACAAAACCGAAAAGGGGTCAGGAACATGATAGCAAGTATATTAGTAGAAGAGACTAATAAAGGGGTTTCTGAACTTCCTTATGTGGTAAGTGATTTTCCTGATATTTTTCCTAAAGAGTTGCCCGAGTTACCTCCAACTAGAGAAGTGGAGTTTGCTATCGAGGTGTATCCAGGTGTGGCACCCATATCAGTTGCTTCTTATCGAATGGCTCCAGCAGAGTTGAGGGAGCTAAAGCTACAAATAGAAGAATTATTAGAAAAAGGATTCATCCGACCAAGTACTTCTCCCTGGGGTGCACCAGCATTGTTTGTGAAGAAGAAAGATGGTTCATTACGTTTATGTATAGATTACAGGCAGTTAAATCGGGTTACAGTGAAAAACAAATATCCTTTACCTAGGTATCGATGATTTGTTTGACCAGTTAAGAGGATCTTGTTGTTTTTCCAAGATAGATCTTCGTTCAGGCTATCATCAGTTGAGAATAAAGGAAGGAGACATACCAAAGACCACTTTTCGTACCCGTTATGGGCATTATGAGTCTTTGGTCATGCCATTTGGACTAACCAATGCTCCTGCTGCCTTTATGGATTTGATGAACTGTATTTTCAGACCTCACTTGGACCAATTTGTAATTGTGTTTGTGGATGATATCCTTATTTATTCTTCATCTGAAGTTGAACATGAGCAACATCTACGTATAGCACTTCAAACACTGAGAGAGCATCGTCTTTATACCAAGCTGAGTAAATGTGAATTTTGGCTATCAGAAGTAAAATTTTTAGGCCATGTGGTATCAAAACAAGGAATCTCAGTGGATCCTTCGAAAGTAGAAGCAGTTATGAAATGGGAATGACCTAAGAATGTGTTTGAACTACGTAGTTTCTTGGGTCTAGCAGGTTACTATCGGCGTTTTGTTGAGAATTTTTCTCGATTGGCTGCACCAATGACTATGCTAACAAGGAAAGGAGTCAAATTCGAATGGAATGATGCATGTGAGCAAGCATTCCAAGAATTGAAGAAAAGATTAACTTCAACACCTATTCTTGTGATACCACAATGTGGAGTTGATTATGTAGTATTCACAGATGCCTCCTTGAATGGTTTAGGGTGTGTGTTAATGCAACAAGGTCGGGTTGTAGCTTATGCTTCTCGCCAGTTGAAACCTCATGAGCAGAATTATCCCACTCATGATTTAGAACTTGCTGTGGTAGTGTATGCTTTGAAAATTTGGCGTCATTATCTGTATGGCGAAAGGTTTGAAGTCTTTTGTGATCATAAAAGTTTGAAATACATTTTCACCCAAAAAGATTTGAACTTGAGACAATGAAGATGGATGGAGTATTAGGAAGATTATGACTTCTCTATCCAATATCACCTAGGCAAAGCAAATGTGGTTGCTGACGCATTAAGTAGAAAATCAAGAGCTATGGTTAGTGCAATGATAGGAGAATGGAACATGTTGTAGTCTATTCATGATTATGATATCTTGGTTGAGGATCGCGGAGATCAGATTCGCCTTTTTACACTTGTTGCTCAACCGTCTCTTGTGCACAGAGTGATTAAGTTGCAACATCAAGATTTAGAAACTAGAGCCTTGTATGAGCGAGTGTTACATGGTGATGGAAGTGTTGATTGGACAATTGGTTCGGATAGGAGTTTAAGATTCAAAGGCAGAATCTTTGTTCCATCAAGTAAAGCGTGTAAAGATGATATACTTAAGGAATCATCACTCTAAATTTGTTGTTCATCCTGGTGGTACCAAGATGTATCATGACTTACGTCGACAATTTTGATGGAAAGGAATGAAAAGAGATGTTGTTGAATATGTGTCCAGATGCCTTACTTGTCAACAAGTGAAGGCTGAGCATCAAAGGCCTGCAGGATTACTCCAACCACTTCCTGTAGCAGAATGGAAATGGGACAACATCACCATGGATTTTGTTACTGGATTACCACGTTCTTTGAGAGGAAATGATGCAATATGGGTGATTGTAGATAGGTTAACAAAAGCATCACATTTTCTTCCTATCCGTACAATTGATTCAGTGGATGTTTTGGGTCGGCTATATATTAAAGAAATTGTGAGATTGCATGGAGTTCCAGTTTCAGTAGTGTCAGATAGAGATCCTAGATTTACAACTCAATTTTTGCAAAGCCTTCAAATAGCTATGGGTACACAATTGTTATTTAGTACAGCTTTTCATCCTCAAACTGATGGCCAATCAGAGCGCACTATTTAAATTTTGGAAGATATGTTGAGGGCTTGTGTGATGGATTTTCAAGGTAGTTGGGAGGATCATCTACCACTTGTAGAATTTGCATACAACAATAGCTACCACTCAAGTATTGGAATGGCACATTTTGAGGCACTCTATGGTAGGCCGTGTAGGTCCCCTTTATGTTGGATGGAAGTGGGAGAAGCTACCTTATTAGGACCCGAGCTTGTACGAGAGACAACAGAAAAAGTGAAGTTGATACGTCAACGTTTACTAACAGCTCTTAGTCGACAGAAAAGCTATGCAGACAAAAGGAGACGACCGTTAGAATTCAAAGTGGGTGACCATGTGTTTTTAAAAGTGTCTCCGCGTAAAGGCTTGATACGTTTTGGACAGAAAGGTAAACTAGCTACATTGGCCCATTTGAAATTCTAAAGCGGGTTGGCGAAGTAGCTTATGAGCTAGCATTGCCACCACGTTTATCGGGAATTCATAACATATTTCATGTACTGATGTTAAGGAAGTATGAACCTCACCCAACACATGTATTAGATTAGAATGAGTTGGATATTCAACAAGATGTTTCATATGAAGAAGTTCCTATTCAAATCTTGGACACAAGAGTGCAAGTCCTACGTGGCAAGACCATTCCGTTAGTCAAGGTCTTGTGGAAGCATCATGATACTAAAGAGGCCACATGGGAGCTAGAGTCAGAGATTCAAAGAAAGTATCCTGAGCTTTTGAATGCAAGAGGTAATTTCTTACTTATATTTTCAAATTTCGAGGACAAATTTTTTTTTTAGGAGGGTAGGTTGTAGAGTTCCAAAAATATAATATATATATATTACAAATTTTAGAAACTATGCCTAAGGGTATTTGAGTAATTTCATTTGAATTTAATGGGTTTTAGGCCATGAAGTAGCTATAAAATCATGTTTAAATGAATGAGATTTGGGTTGGATTATAGTTGTGGGCTTGTGTTAGAATTGGGTAAAGATTAGATGGGCTTTGATTAAAAATAAGTGAACTTAGGCCCATGGGTTAAGGCCTAGTATATATAAGAGACATTAGGGTTCCAAATAGACAATTTTTCTTCATTTTTGTTATAGAAGAGGAGAGGCTTACGGGCTAAAGGGAGAGAGAGGGAAGAAGAAGAAGAAGAAAAAGAAAAAGGAAGAGAAAGAGAAGAAAAGAAGAGAAAAGAAGAGAAAAATCAAAGAGGTGTATAGGCTTGGAAATCAAATAGTAGCTTTCTAACGCTATACTTAAATTTTATTATTTATTTTTGTTGTTCTTGATTGATATGTGCTGCAATACATGTGATTTATTATTAAATTGATTGTTTGTTACTTGGATGATGATTTACTTGTGAAATTTTATACTTGTGAAGGAGATGTTGCTCTTGATGGAAGTTGTGATCCATGTGACTGTTCTATGTTCTTTGAGCTATTGTATTTTTCTGGAATACGATTTATGTAATTTCTCTTTTGTTTGGGAAAATAGATATATTAAGCTATAAATAGCCACTGATTTCACTAAATTTAGATTTAAAATGAAATTTTGGTGAATTTTTGAAATTGGAGGTTGAAATCTAGAAATTGTATTGTTCATCCGATAGACTTGAACATTTTTATAAACCTGTATCTTGTGAGACTAGTTTTGAGAAATCCAATTTTTTTTTTTCAAAATTAGACATGTCAAGCTTTAATTTTGCACTAGTTTCACTAAATTTGGATTTAAAATGAAATTTTGGTGAATTTTTGAAATTAGAGGTTGAAATCTGGAAATGATACTGTTCAGCAGACAGACCTGAGATTTTTCATAATTCTATAACCTTTGAAACAGGTTTTTGGAAATAAAAATTTTGTTTTGAGAATTTGACATATCAAGCTTTAATTTAGCACTGGTTTCACTGAATTTAGATTTAAAATGAAATTTTGGTGAATTTTTGAATATGAAAGTCGAAATCTGGAAATTGCATTGTTCACCTGAAGGGCTTAAATATTTTCACAAATCTGTATTTATTATAGGTTAATTCTGTAATATTTTATTTTTAGTCATAATAGACTCCATAAACTTTCATTTCCAATTTGAATCACCTAAAAATCATTTTTCTACACTTTTTGGTGATTTTTCTAATTTGAGCTTGGAATTCTAGAAATTTCATTAGCCTAGTGTCAGGTATGGAATTTTCATAAAAATTGTATTGTCATGGGACTTATTTTAGATAGATTACATTTTATTTTGAATCTAGACACTTGAATATTTCATTTCCAACTGGCCTCACTTAAATTGGTTGAGTGTACGAATTGTAGTAAATTCTCAAAATTACAGGTTCGTAGTTGAATTGTGTAGTGGCATGGAATGAATAATATGGTTGAAGCTTAGAATTAATTTCTTGGAGTGTGGACTTTGGTATCAATATTTTTCCTTGTATGCACTTAGAAATTATATTAAATAATTTATAAGTATATGCATTGGATATTGGATGAGCCGTTTTAGATACGGATCCAAGGAGAATGCGGATATGAAATTCTTAGTGTTGGACCTTGAATGGGCCGTTTTGGATATGGATCCAAGGGGAACACAAATGTAAGCTTGAAATGTTAGACCTTGGATGGGCCATTTAGATACGGGTCTAAGGGAAACATTAGATGAAAAATTTTAATTGACAAGTGAATAAGTGAAACCTTGATGTATGAATTAAAAAGATTGCATGACTTATTTTAATAGGTTGTGTAATTATATAATTAACTGTTTGAATGCTTACGATTTAGTATAATATTAGAATTTTCCTATTGGGCTATATGCTCACTCCCTTCCTCCACAGGTATGATGCGTTCGAAACTAGCAAGTATACTAGTCGCACAAGTAATAAAGTGATGAGTAAGATATCGTTCCCACGAGGATTGATTCTAATTGAATTTGTTATTCGAAAGCAACAATAAACTAAATGAGGGGGGTTTTGTTGATTGATTAACTAGATGAAATATCAATGCAAGTAAAGAATAATACAATGCAAATTTAAACAGATTGAAAAATCAATGAGAGAAACCTGGTTAAGTGATCTTTCTCTACCATAAGATATGGATTTGCGAATTAATTATAGAATTGTCATCCAATTACACCATTGAAATTATCAACCATAGATAACAATAAGCTCTGTTATCCCAATCTTTCCTTACTTTGTTGTTAAATAAAACAGGCTCTTTATTTAATCTCTATTCATTAAACAACCTAGAACAAGCTCTCTAAATGTAATTCAATGGATGCATTACGATAAGAAAGATAGGTTGATCTAAGCAATAAACACACAAGCTCGGATTATTTAACTTAGGTTGTATTCTCCAATTGCAATCTCTGATCACAATTTTGCTACTAAGGATTAGAAATTCGAGACAATTACGGATCAAGATTCTAGTCTAGCAATAGACAATATCCAGATTATATTCAGTTGGCCACCCAAATACAATCCAGTAAGCAATCATAAGCATTAGACATGGGAAAACACAAGCAACTTCAATTAGAGAATTGGATAACAACTTCTTGCACAATCAACTTACAAAAACCATATCAGGGGCTTTGAAATCACCCTCAACCAATTCAGAGTCAGTTACACATGTTTAAGAACGTGGTAAATACAATACAACATGGAGACATTCCAGAAAATGAAAGGGAAGGGAAAAACTTAGCAAATTGATGTAATTCTCTTTGGATTGTAGTTCTTCCTCTTTCCAAGCTTCCTTTCTCCTTCAAGAACTCCAGGCGATGAAAGAATTCCAGAGCTGCAGCCTCCACTACATTCTCCCCTCTTCAAGTTATGAAAATAAAACCCTAAAATGTGTTTAAATACTCTGCTACAGTAACCTGCTACAGTGTCCCGTATTATACATGCTACAGTGATTTGTGGATTTACATTTATATACTTCTCACACTGTTTTGATTATAACTTTTGGTACACTGAATGGATTTATAAACCGTAAATTTCTTCAAAAAGTGGACTTCGAGAGCTTTTCAACGGTATATAATATGTCATCGGGTTCATTGTATATCAATACAATTAAATCCGAGAATATGGTTGACTAGCAGCGGTGAAAATGAAGGGTTTTACTTCATTTTTATGCAAGTTGCTCCAAAACTCCTACAAAAATCAAAACCACACAAAAACATGAAAATATCAAGGAATATAGCGAAGAAACATGGACGAATTAATATGAAAATGATATATAATTAGACACCTATCAAATTCCCCCACACTTAAACTTTGCTAGTCCTCGAGCAAGTACAACGATATGAAACAAAACTAAACCGAAACAGAATCAAAGAAAAATTAAAACACACAAATGTTTCAACTTGCAAATAGGCCTCAAAGATTGTACTTAATTATAACCCAAGGAAAACTTCAAAATAATGCACTTGATCAAGAATTTCATCTCAAGGATTAATTTCGCTTCACTTTAATTCCTCAAGTGTGTGTGTGTAGAGCCATTCTCACCTAATCACTTATAACCCGGATGAGTTTATGCATAAAATGAATCATATTTAATATTGAAGATGTGTGTATAAATGAACTCCATAGGCCTGCTTTTCAAGTCACTCTCCACTAATGTAGACATGCACAACATCAAGGATCAAGTAGGAATTTATTAAGCTTGTAACGTTTGGCTTGGGTGAAGTTATGATAAAGGATAATAATTTGGCTCAAATCACCCACAAACACATAAATCATTCAAGACTATGTAGAGCTCAAGCCTATAACAAAACTTCATTTCAATTCACCAGGTTACTCCCCCAAACTTATTTAGAACACTCATTTTTTTTTTTTTGCAGAAAACAAAAGAAAACTACACCCCCACACTTTGTTGTTTCATTCTTTTTAAGAACACTTAAGGGTATAGATCCTTATTCTTCTTCTTTTGTTCTCGTTTTTTTTTTCTTTTTTTCTTTTTTTTGTTACACTTCTCCTCCCCCACACTTAAACAACACATTGTCCTCAATGTGTAAGTACGTGGACGATAAGTACAGATTGACTTTTTTTTCTTTTTTCTTTTTTTTTTACAAACACAATAGGACTCACTTGCATTGCTCATGCACATCCCAACCTCCTCTAACTTCCCAAACCAGAACATAGCTCAGAATTTAATTGTGAATGATCTACATGCTCATAGGTAAGGGATAAACTGTTTGGAACAAATTCATTTGAGGTTAGGAAATCTTTTAGTGAGTTAATAAAGAAAAAGGCTTACAAAGGCTCAAAGGGGTAACTAGGATCAATTTCAGTCAAGGTTGGCTATTAAGGCTCAAACGGTCCAAAGATGGCCTAAATCATTTCACCATTGTTGCACAGTCTAGGATTTCGCCTCGAGTGACCATCAAACAAGTTCTAGAATTCATTGAAATCTGAAGAAACATTTAAATTACATAAACTTGCTCTAAGTAAACAAATAACTCAGTGATAATAGCTCAGTACTCAATGTTGCGCAAGGAATCAAAGGCAAAGCGAAAACCAATAAACATTTCAAGCACACAGATCCATGCATCATTTATCATTTTCCAAGAGTTATTCGTAATTCAATCAGTATCTCATCATTGACCCACAAAATACAAGAAAAGAGGTACGTGGCGTTGTTACACCTGAGTCAAGATTATATATTTCAACAATCCTTAGGACCAGTAGCCCGCAGACTTATGGTTTCCAGCCTATATACCTTTATTATGAAAGAACAAAAACAAGAAACAAGACACTTCAAACAACATGAAATAAACAAACTACAGATTTATTTAAAGAGAATGCGTTTCAAGGGTTAAAGAAACCCCATATTCTGCCATTCTCAGGTTTTTTCACAAATTTTTTTTTGAATCGAAACTGATAAAGACAACAACACATAACAACTCTAAATTACATAAAACTAAACTTACTCATAAAATAACAAAGTCCAACAAGTCAGCAAACAAAAACAATTAAGTTAGAATGGGTCTAAAAGTTTAGAAGTTATCCTCCTTATTCAGCCATTATGGATTAAGGAAATCCAGAATGCGTTTCAAGAGAACTTGAACTTTTTAAGCCACCACTGTAAAAGCCAAGATTAGAAAATATTACCTTGGGTGAAAGAAACAACCTGAAAATGCTCAAAAGAAACGACATGAAAAATCGCAAATAAACACACTAAAAAGAAAGTAAACAAAAACGAAGCAAACCAGCAAATAGAGATTACAGATGGAGGGTTAAATCCAGTTTACGCCTCTTATTGCCTTCTCCAAACCAATCTATCCGAGATATTGTTGGATCAGGCGATTAGACGAATGCTTGTAATTTGTCAATTAACTCCCCTGCAGTTGAAGCTGTAACCAGGATTTGCCTTGCCGACTGTGAGATGAAGTTTTTTTCTACAGCTTGATCAAGAAAAGACAACAAACTATCAAAAAAATTATTGACATTTAACAAACCAATGGGTTTCTGATGGATGTTTAGCTGTGCCCAAGAGGTGATTTGAAATATCTCCTCTAATGTACCATAACCACCGAGCAAAGCTATAAATGCATCAGATTAATGACCATATGTGCAATACGCTCATGCATGCTAGAGACCTGTAACTCTTCCCCCATTGTGTTGCCTATGATATCTCGCACAGCTATGGTTTAGGGATAATACCGAGAACTTTACTTCCTCCCAAGGATGCAGCTGTCGACACACACCCCATTAACCCAAGACTACCCCCTCCATAAATCAAATGAATACCCCTCGCAGCTAATGTCCTACCAAGATCAAGAGCTGCTGTTGTAAACTCTCCATCTTTACCAAATTGCGATCCACAAAATACGCATATATTTTGGAATACCGAATTGGTGTTTTCTCCATTTCTACAAGTGCTCTAACCTTGTGTAAGACAATGATGCACGTTAGGTAATATGCTTTTCAAGTGTAAGACAGGTTATAATAATGACATTTGAAAATATGGAGAATGGATGTATACACATGCTCAAATTTTGACACATGGGGACATATTTTCGGTGGGGGTTGCTCGATGCAGATTTATCGCCCCAAGATTTGAAAAAAATGAGATATGCTTTCGGCGAGGTTTGACAAAACCTACACACTTGTCTCCCACGTGAAGCATGGAAAATGGACATACACTTTGGCGGGGTTTTGACAAAACCGCAGCACTTATCTCCCACGTGAACATGAAAATAGAGATATACTTTCGGTGGAGTTGACAAAACCTCCACACTTGTCTCCCACGTTACTTATGCCATAGGGTGGTCATATGGTTTGTCAAAAAGAAAACTTGAAATTGAAAAAAACAAAATCAACAAACAACAACAACACGAAAACAACATTGATAATCAGATCAAACGAAACAAGAAAAAAAATAAAATTAGACAAAAACAACACACATTCAAATATACAAGTAGTTGTGATTGTGGCTCACATCTTCCTCTGGTTTTACGTCCAGTAATGGCTGAAATGCCTTCTATGAGTCGGGGATTTGCTTTCCATCCAGTTTTCTTATAAACTGGCAAACTGGGTCGTTTTTAGTCAGATTCCCTAGACTATAACACTACAATTCATCACAAAATTGTGTCCATAGATTAAGCAATTCACGCTGAACAAGTCCACAAGAATGTGACTCAAGAGTTATAAAACATTATCCCAATCCCCGGCGAGCTCATTCCCTCAACCATTCTTAATAAATGAAAGTTTATCTTCTCTATTCCTGGACGCAAAACCTAATGAACGACAAGTCTGGTTACAATTCCATCTAGCACATTAATAACATACTTGTAACCTTTTCGCTCTTCGCCTCTTGGCGTAGTAGCTCGTTTCTAGACCAGGCATGTATTTTGCGAGATTAATGTCCGGCTCACCGGACAATCTCACCTTGGCTTCGATAAGCCATCGGATATCAGCAGGCCCATTTAGGAGCATCAACGCCCAAAGTCTAGTCATCCGTACTTTATAAATTTAAACCCAGCATTTTGAGGAAGTGAAGGGAAAAATTTACGAAGGTTCGATAGAAAGATATCAGCATCCATTGAAGAGAAGAAAAGGAGAGATATTACCGATAATGCGATTGAGTTTTTTCTTCTCCCAGATATGCACGTTTCAAACCTTCGAACAATGGCTTCAACTCCCGTTTGAATGTTTCCTCAAGCTGTTGCACAACTAAACTCGAAGCACGTAATAATCAAATAAACAAAAGGAAGGAAAAGAAAAGAGCAGAAACGAAACTAAAGACACATAAAAGAGATAACAATACAATAGCAAACAAAAGTTAAAAACAAGTAAAAAAAAATATAAAAACAAATAAGACAGATGGCAAAGAGAGATAAAACCTGATCAATTTGATGGCATATGAAAGGAATATCCTCGAGACACAAAAATCAATCATTATTACCTCATTTTATTTTTCTTTTCTTTTTTTGTAATTTATTTTTCAAAAACATTGGGTTGCCTCATAATAAGCGCTTGGTTTAACGTCCTCAGCCCGACGTTGGTTCCATCATGGGAGGGTCTAATCTCTGCTGTGCTTCTCTAGTGGGCTTGGATCCTTCTTCCAACAAGAATTGGTGCATGCATATGGCTGGGCCTTGGATGTTAGCAATCGTCCACCCAATAGCTATTTTGTGATCTGTAAGTATTCGGACGAGTTTCTCTTCTTGTATTCGTGCAAGGCCCATTTCCATTGTAACTGGCAAAGTATCATTCTCACCTAAGAATCCATGATTCAAATGATTTGGCAGTGACTTAAGCTCCAAGGTATTGGCTTTCGTTACAGAAGGAAGAAGTTTCTCATTAGATAAAGTAAATTGAATGTACGAAACATCATACCTATTTGTGGTTATTGCTATGGTCTCATCTAAGCTTGCCACAGCTTCCTCTATTTCTTTGGACACTTTTATCAAAATTCCTGACTCATTGGAATTTTCTGTCCCTATATGCTCACTAATAGCTACATCCAATACATTCTTGCGAGTTAACTCAAAATATTGTTGTGGCAAAGAATCAACAACGTCAACTGCAAAACAGAATGTAAGTCACTAGAGTACCTCATTGCCTCAAAAATATTGAAACATATCACCTTGCCATCAAATTCTATGATGAGAGTGCCATCATGAACATCAATCTTGGTTCTAACATTTTCGAGGCATGTCTCATAAAAGACTCGAGTTGGATTAGGAGATGTCTCATCCTCTATTTTCAGGACATAGAAGTCTGCTGGAAAAACCAATTGATTCACCTGCACAAGCACATCTTCCACAACTCTTTTGCGATATGCATTAAAATGATCAGCAAACTGAATGGTAATACCAGTTTTCGCAAAAGGTCCAAGATTTAAAGAATCATAAATAGAATATGGCATGATGTTAATAAATGCTTCTAAATCGAACGTAGCTCTTTCAAACTTAGTTTTACCAATGGTGCATGTAATGGTGATCGTACCTGGATTCATTGCATTTCGGAGGAATTTTTCTTTGTAGTACAGTTGAAACATTTTCCCCCATACTTACTTTCTCATTCCTTTTTAAATTTCTCTTGTTGGTGCATAACTCCTTGAGACGTTTTGTATAATGAGGTACTTGCTCGATAGAATCCAAAAGTGGTATATTACCTCGATTTTGCGAAATGTTTCCAGGATTTTCTGTTCTTGTTCCTCCTTCTTCAGGGTGTTTTTGCCAATCTTCTAGAAAAGGGTGAGGAGTAAACGATATGAATGACTAGCGATTTTAAGACTTACCCTGAGAGGATGATGTCTTGTTCATAAAGGTGAAAGTGTGGTGTCGTCATCTTCTTCTCAGTTGTGATTTCGTTTGGCAATGATATCTAATTGCTCTACCATTTTGCAAGTTTTATCACACAACATTCTCTCTTTGGATATCACCGTTTGAGAAATATTTTTTTTGAGCCTTGGTCCCTAACGAATGTGCTATGCTAGTAGCCCATTGTCCCGCATTTGATTTGCCAGTTTGGATACTTGGGCCCACCCAAGCCGGTGTAATCCTTGCTTGAATTGCATTGGTGTTTATGTCAAGGTGCATTAATACAATCTCCTGGAGTGACATACCCTGAGTTTTTTTCGGGAGCTGGTTTTGGTACTGTCGTGGGCAATTTGTTTGGTGATTGCATTTTAAATGGTTCTTCACGTCTAGGGTTGAATTAAAAAACCTTGCAGTTGTTTTGGTATGGCATTTGGGACGATTGGTTGATGATTCTAGCAACTAAAATTAGGGTTATCTTCCCATCCAGCATTGTAAGTGTTAGAGAATGGATCATACCATTGCCTTGTTTGTCCTGGAAATCCACCCATGGCATTGGCTTGTTCCATATATTCTTCTTGTAAAGTTGGATACATGTCGATTAGATGCTCCATCGTAGAATATATCCCACATTCATAAGATTTTTGTATATCTCCTACAGCCATGTTTTCCACAAGAGAGGTTAGCTCAGAAAGTTGTTGTTCAATGTTCGGAGTGCTTACCACATTTACTCTCCATGGTACTTGTGGCTCAAATCCGCTACTGAATTGATAGAAGTTTACTGCCATGTTGTCTAAACACAAACAATCAGAAAAGAAAAACAAACAAAATACAAATCAACAATGAAAACAAAATAACAAATCGATTAGAAAATCAATCCCCGACAACGGCGCCAAAAACTTGATGCGTTCGAAACTAGCAAGTATACTAGTCACCCAAGTAATAAAGTGATAAGTAGATATCGTTCCCACGAGGATTGATTCTAATTGAATTTGTTATTTTCGAGCAATAATAAACTAAACAGGGGGGTTTTGTTGATTGATTAACTAAACTTAATACGAAAGCAAATGAAGAATAACACAAAGCAAAATCTTCTTGGAATTGTAGTTCCTCCTCTTTCAAAATCTTCTTTCTCCTTCAAGAACTCCAAGGGATGAGAGAAATCCAGAAATGCAGCCTCCTCCCACGTTTTCCCCTCTTCAAGTTATCAAAATAAAACCCTAAAATGTGTTTAAATACTCTACTACAGTAACCTGCTACAGTGTCCCGTATTATACATGCTACAGTGATTTGTGGAATTACATTTCTATACTTCTCACTAGGGGTGCACACGGGTCGGGTCGGGTCGGGTTTTACCGAACCCGATCACGACCCGATACTGTACAAACCCGAAATTTTTAACCCGATTCGGGTTATAATTTCATGCCGACCCGATATAAACCCGATCGGGTCGGGTCGGGTTATATTGGGTTTAGTTTATTAAGTAATAAAATCTCAACCCGTTTGCACGACCCGATACTGTTTAACCCGACTATTTCAACCCAATTCGGGTTACAATAAAACCCCAACCCGATGAAAACCCGACCAACCCGATCGGGTCGGATCGGGCCGGATCGGGTCGGGGTTTTTTGCACACCCCTACTTCTCACACTGTTTTGATTACAACTTTTGGTACACTGAATGGATTTATAAACCGTAAATTTCTCCAGAAAATAGACTTCGAGAGCTTTCCAACGGTATATAATATATCATCGGGTTCATTGTATATCAATACAATTAAATCCGAGAAGATCACTGACTAGCAGAGGTGAAAATGAAGGGTTTTACTCCATTTTTGTGCAAGTTGCTTCAAAACTCCTACAAACATCAAAACCACACAAAAACATAAAAATACCAAGGAATATAGCAAAGAAACATGGACGAATTGATATGAAAATGATATATAAATAGACACTTATCACTTGTTGAACACCTTTAACATGAATCTGACGTATTTATTAACCGTATAAAGATACCATATTGTGTTCGTGTCATATAAAAACTGTCACCCCTAATTCTAGCTAAGTGTAACAATATTGACATCATATATAATGTAGTATGACATATGATCATTAGCCATAGTTTTACATATAGCATATATATTAGCATTCACATGAAGATCCCCCGTTGGGTTATAGTCTTTTTTAAGATTTGAGATGCTTAAGGGGACCATATTTTATATTGACTTCACAAATTCTTTGATTTTGACACTATTTTATATATAATACTTATTTTCCTTTCTATTATAACCTATCTATTTAATTCTATTAAAAGCGTCACTTTCTACTAATTTCAATGAGTTCGGTGGTACCTTTCATCGCACAAATTTGAACTTTTTAGCAGTTCTGCACTCTTATTTTTCTATTCCTTAATAAAAAAGTCTATCTTATAGTTTCCTATTTTTGTTTTGACTTGTTTGACTAAATCAGCTTATTGTAGTAAATTTTATTATCAAAATAGTTTTTTTTTTTAAAGTTATTGGTTGTTTGGTAGATAAAAATGCAAGTACTTATTAATATTAATATTCAATTATCAAAAAGAATTAAAAAAAGAGATATTGTAAATATATATTTTATATGTTACAATTAAAAAAAACTTAAAAAAAGGTTTTCCTAAAATGCTCAATTTTAAGTTCTCTTAATATAAATAAAATAATTTTTGTAATCACCTATAAGATTTTTATACTGGTTGTTAAACCACCTAAAAAAATATTAAAAGAACTTTTAATGTTAAAATTTTTTTAATGAGTGGAGAAGCTCAAACAAATATGTGCTTTAAGTATAAATTAACTTTTGCGGCTTATAAAGAAAGTAAATGATTTTGAAATTTTAAAAAAATCAATTTCGTAAATTAAAGCAGTCAAATGTATTATGAGAGAACCAAATACATAGATATCAGGCTGCATTTCATCAGAGATATCATTGTTGAAGGGAAGGTTTCAGTAGTTAAAATTCATACTGAAAGAAATCCAGCAGATATGATCACTAAGCCCATTACGTGTGTCAACATCAACACTTGTTTGGATTTGATACGAGTGAACGTGGCTGGAATCTACTATGGTGGTTTACAGTATGAAAACACAAGCTTAATACAATTTGGAGATTTGTGAAGTCTGTGGCTCAACTTGTGTAGTACAGGCAAAAAAAAAAAAATGGCGCAAGCGCGCAGCCGGAGTTGTGCAGCCGCGCCAAAATCTGCATCAGATATAGTATTAGAGCTGTGAAGACAGAAAGTTGGCACAACAGCGCGGATCATTCGGCACAGCGACGCGGATTCTGGGTTTGCAGATTTTCTAGGCAGAGAGTTCGTGCCCCTGCACGAGTAATGTTGTGCAGGAGCGCAGAACTGTTTCCTAGTCTAAATAGGATTTCTTATTCACAAGTAACTAACCTATAAGCCTTGGACTATAAAAGGGGTTCAAAAGGGGTTCAGAGAGAGAGTGTGTAAAAGAGAGAAAATTAAAAAAAAAGGGTTAGGGTTTAGAGAGATTAGAAGCCTTCTTAGAGTGTGAGAGGCTAATTTCTTCTAATTGTATCTGTAAACACTCTTGTATCTCTTTGTTTTTACCATAGTAGATTGATCATCACTAACAACTGAATTTAGGATCACATATTATGATATGAATCAGTACAAATTCATAGTGTATATGCTACTCTTTTTCACAATAAAAGGGACGAGGCATCTGATCAGTTCTTATTGGTGTACAAGTACTATTATTGGTGTACAAGTACTATATATAAATACTGTGTTTAGTCAAGGTTCAGACACCAAACCCCAAAAGACCGAACTAATAATAAAGATATATACATCTTTACTGGCATATAAGGCTGTGTTCTTTTTCATATCCAAACTCACGTTTTTTGTTTTCACCATTTTGAAATTCAGGGGATAATTGTGCGTTTTTGTTCCCAAATTTCATTTTCATAAAACACATTTTATTCCGTTTTTGCCCCTGATTTTGTCCCAAATTTACAAACAGTTTTCCCCAATTTTCCAAATCGATTTTAACTCCTTTGCGCATTTCACTCGTTCTCCACCGATTATCACCTCACAACAGCCGTCTCCATCTTCCTTACCACCATCGCCTCCTCCTGTACTCTCCTTCTCCATCTCCGCCTGGGCCTTTCTCGGCCTCATCACCTCTCCTCTCGCCTCTTCATCTCCTCTCTCCTTTGCCACCGTCACAAGCAGAATAACTGTAGCAGATCGTCTCCATCGTCGTTGCCACCGTCACCAGCCTCGACATCAGCTCCTTGCCCATTGGCGCTGGGCCTTTCTCGGCCTCACCACCTATCCTCTCACCTCCTCATCTCCTCTCTCCCTTACCACTGACAAGAGCAGAACAAGCGTAGCAGATCGTGAGGTAACAATTGTGTGATTGCTAGTTTTTACAACTAATTATACAATGTAAAATAGTTGAGCTTGGTTTGATTGCTGCTGGTGGTGGATGTTGCTTGCTCAATATTCGACGGGTTGTTGCTGAATTGATTTTTTTTTTTGTGTATAAAAATGAAATTGATGGCTGAATTGAGGTGATTTTTGGGTTTCTCTTGAAATGAATTGGTGGAATGGTAGTGTTGTCTACTGGTTGCGATGTTTAGTTGGGTAATCTTTCTAGATTTGTATGTAGTGCAGTTGTGTTGTCAATTAGATTGATGAATACATTATTGCATAATTGTTAAATGTGCTTTAAATTAGATTGATTGCTCACACACGGTTTTGCTTTTTATGAAATGCATGTGCTTTTTGTTTGACAATTCATTTCACAAAGATACAAAGTATGCCAAATTTGGAATTCAAAATCAAGATGGCTGATGTGTGAATGTGAATTTTTACTGATAAATCAATATGAAATGCATCAATTTTCCGCTCTCTGCATATGGTTAGGAAATTGCATGTGATCAATGATTGTTATTATGTCGTTATGTGTAAAGAACAATTTATATGTTCCCTTCTCTTCTACTTTTAGTGTTATACATGTTGTTTGATCAGCTTGCAGTGAACTTAGGCCACTCCATATATAGAAACTTACTCCTTGTTTCACCAAGAAGAGCATCTTGATCTTTTATTCCCTATTCTTTAGAAAAATGAAAAATTTTGTTGTAGTGTTTGACGCAAGAATTGGCAGGCAGGCAACAAATTCTGATACTGTAGCAAAGATTTCAAATTTTATATATTGTACATGTCTAAAAGATGAACATAAAGCTACAATATTTGCCTCACATTAAAAATTAGTTTTAGTTGATATATACTGTGGTTCTTATTATACGATTGTCATCCAACTCATCCTCTTAATTCCCACTTTAATGACCTTTACACATATTATAGGGTTAATTTATACTAATCTTTATGTGGGTAGCTTTCACTAGCCATGATTACAACCCCCAAAAGCATTGCAATCCTTCAGGATTCCTGCAATTTTCTCAAAACAAAAAAGATGTAAAAGGGCTAGTCTTCCCTTCCTTTCACCGAAAAGTGTAAGCATACCTGCAGCATTCTTGACTTTAGATTAGGCAAATTATAAACACTCATTAAAGTTCATTTGAAAGTCATCACTACCCTTTTAATCCTGCATGGCTTCATGTGGCTTTCACCTCACTCCAACTTTCTCTTTCTACATAGAGGGGGAGAAAGAGAAAGAGAAAGCAAAAATATGTCCTTAAACAAGCTGTCAGCAGAAGAACAATAATCTAAGTTCTGGTTCATAACTAACCAGAGAGGCACTGTTAAAACAGTTAGCTCTATATATAGAACGTCTTTCAATATTGTTGCAATCCAATTCAATTTTGCTTTAAATACTAAGTTAATGTGGTCGCACAATCAATGGAGAATCGAATTATAGTTGTTAGCCCTAAGGCTACATGATAATTTTGATGATAACAATACACATTGATTCATTGTGATTTACTAACATGTTTATTTATGTGCAAGAGTAATATCATTGAAATAATTGTAAAATCAAGAAGAGGCTTATTAAAATGAAGTGTTGAAGCTAAGGAGAAGACTACATGTTAAAGACACCAAAGTTTAAGAACAAGGTTTGATTCAAGGAATATGACACATGAGCAATGTTCAATCAATTGGTCATATATTTCTCTACAGATGTCCAAATGACGTGATTCTTAATCCTTTGGAAAGCTTACTCAATTTATAACATTTCATATGTTTTAAAGAAATTCAAATTTCAAGTGTAAGGTTGTCCAAATCATCATGCAAGTTGAAAGACAAATGGAAGCAGCTGACATGAGCACTGAATACTCTTTTGGACATATCTTGAGCTAGAAAAATCAAAATAACTTGATTCTTATGGCATTGGAAAGAGAACTTAATGAAGCACATTTCATATGTTTTGAAGAAATTCAAATTTCAAATGGAAGGCTGACATAATTGACATGCAATTCGATAGATTGACACAAAAAAGAAAAATCAACTCACATGAGCACCAAATGGTTTTTTGGCCATATCCTAAGATAGAGATATCCAAATGCTTTGATTATTAATTTTTTGGAAAGATGATTCAAATATTCAGATCTTTTATGTTTTGAAGAAATTCAAATTTCAAACGGAAGGCTGACAGAATTATCATTCAATTTGGTGGACTGACACAAGAAAGAAAAATCAAGTTGCATGAGCACCGAATGGTGTTTTGGCCATACCTTGAGCTAAATATATCCAAATGACTTGATTCTTGATGCGTTGGAAAGCTTATTCAAATGTACAAATCTTTTATGTTTTGCAGATTTTCAAATTTCAAACAGAACATTGACAAAAATGGCAGAAAAGATTACGGTTTTTTATGGTGGGCAGAAAATTTGGAGTTGGTGTCTTCACTTGATTAAGTTCATCTCATTTGCCTATAAAAGGAGCCATTCTCCCATGCATTCAACAAGTGCAAGAGAAGCATTTTATCAAGCAAAAAAAAGAAAAACAAGAGAAATATCAAGTCTAGAGAGCTTTTATATTCTTTATCTACTCTTTGAAGAGAGTTGTACTTTTGTTGTAGAAATTTTCTTTGTTTTTGTATTGTGGTGAGAGTGAGATCTTCTTGTAAAGGATAAAAGTTATTCTTGAGAGAACTTTTTCCTTGGTGAGTTTGTTCATCAAGAAGAACTCTTGGTGTGGTGTTATCAAGAGTTGAAGGAAGTTGCCTTGGTGAGGTTGTTCATCAAGAAGAACTCTTGGTGTGGTGTTATCAAGAGTTGAAGGAAGTTGCCTTGGTGAGGTTGTTCATCAAGAAGAACTCTTGGTGTGGTGTTATCAAGAGTTGAAAGAAGTTGCCTTGGTGAGGTTGTTCATCAAGAAGAACTCTTGGTGTGGTGTTATCAAGAGTTGGAAGAAAAAGTCTTGGTGAGGTTGTTCATCAAGCAAGTTGTAAAGATTTCTATAACTTAGTGGAAAGCCTTAGCTCGTGGAGCTAGGAGCCCGTGGACGTAGGCAAGGTTTGCCGAACCACGTACATCGAGTTTGCACTTTCTCTATCCCTATCCTCTTTACATTTACTTGCACTTGTGATTGTTCTTTATTCCCATTCTCTTGATTGCATTCTATTTTCATCTTCTTCACCTTTGTTCTTAAAGAAAGATTTAAATAATTTTGATCTTTCAAGAAAAGTTTTCTAAATCCGTTTTTATAAATAAAAACCCAATTCACCCCCCTCTTGGGTTGCCATACCTGGGTCAACAAGTGGTATCAGAGCAAGGTTGCTCAATTTTTTAAATCTTAATCGATTTTTGAGCTATGGCAACTTTTAATTCAACTTCATATGTTGAGGGACTTTCTATCTCTAGACCTCCATTTTTTAATGGAAGTGATTACTCTTATTGGAAAACTAGAATGAGTATTTTCTTGAAATCTTTTGATTATGATTTGTGGTCTATTGTTTTGGAAGGACCTTTTGTTCCTACCAAAATTGAAAATGGGGAATGCATGCTTAAAGAACCTAAAGAGTTTAGTGAAGATGATAAAAAGAAATTGAGTTTGAATGCTAAAGCTATGAATGTGTTGTATTGTGCTCTAGATAGAAATGAGTTTAATAGAATATCTACTTGTTCTACGGCACAAGAAATATGGCACACACTTGAAGTAACTCATGAAGGAACTAGTCAAGTTAAAGAATCCAAAATTAGTATGCTAGTTTATAGTTATGAGCTTTTTAAGATGAAATCGGATGAATCAATTTCTAAAATGTTTACTAGATTTACGGATATTATTAATAATTTGAAATCTCTTGGTAAATCTTATTCAAATGTTGAAATGGTGAGAAAGATTCTTAGGTGTCTACCAAAATCTTGGGAGCCAAAGGTGACGACAATTCAAGAAGCAAAGGACCTCACCAAACTACCATTAGAAGAACTTATGGGTTCTCTCATGACTCATGAAATCACCTTGAAGGAGAATGAAGAAGATTTCAAGAAAAAGAAAAATATCGCTTTCAAATCTTCAACAAAAGAAGATGATGAGTCCAACGATGAAGGAGATGATGAAGATCTTGCATTCATCACAAGAAAGCTAAAAAGGATGATTAGAAGAAACCAAGGATTCAAGAAGAATTCTAGAAGGGAGTACAAAGGGCAAAGCTCAAAGCAAGATAAGAAAAATGATCAAGTCATTTGCTATGAGTGCAAGAAACCGGGACATGTAAAGATGGATTGTCCTTACTTCAAGAGTCAAAACAAGAAATCCAAAGCAATGAAAGCCACAAATTGGGATGATAGTGAAGCTAGCTCCACCGAAGAAGAAGATTGCGAAGTGGCAAACATGTGCTTCATGGCTTTAAGTGAAGATGAGAGACAAAGTGGCAAACATAAGTGGTACTTAGATAGTGGATGCTCAAGGCATATGACCGAAGATGCCTCCAAGTTCTCAAGGTTAATCATGAAGAAAGGAGGATATGTGACCTTCGATGATAATGCCAAAGGAAGGGTAATCGGACATGGTGATATTGGTAACCCTTCTTTACCTATTATTAAAGATGTTTTGCTTGTTCATGGTTTAAAACATGATTTGATTAGCATTAGTCAATTGTGTGATAAGGGATATTTTGTTACTTTTGAGCCTAATAGATGTGTGATTAAGGATGTTAGTAACAATAAGACATTATTTGTTAGTAATAGATGTGGTAATATTTATACAATTGATATTGATGTTAATGATCATGTAGAAAATTGTTTCATTGTTAATCATGATGCTTGGTTATGGCATAGAAGATTAGGTCATGCTAGCATGGACATAATTTCAAAAATTTCTAAAAATGATTTAGTTAATGGTTTTCCAAAAATAAAATTTGAATAGGATAAGATTTGTGATGCTTGTCAATTTGGAAAACAAGTGAGAATTTGTTTTAACAAAAGAAATTTATTTCAACTAATAAACCTCCACAATTACTTCATTTAGATTTATTTGGACCATCAAGAACTCAAAGCCTTGGTGGAAAGTATTATGTTTTTGTTATTGTAGATGATTATTCAAGATTCACTTGGGTGTTATTCTTGAAAACTAAAAGTGAGGTTACACAAGTTTTTTTTTTAAATTTGCAAAAAGAGTCGAAAATAAAAAAGGGTATTCTATTGTGTCCATTAGGAGTGATCATGGTGGTGAAGTAGACAATGTTGCATTTGAAAATCTTTGTGTTAAAAATGATTTTGAACATAATTTTTCTGCACCTAAAACTCTACAACAAAATGGTGTTGTTGAGAGGAAAAATAGGACTATCTAAGAAATGGCTAGGACCATATTACTTGAAAATAATTTGGTAAAATATTTTTGGGCCGAAGCCGTTAGTACCGCATGCTTTATAATCAATAGAGTCCATATTAGAGCTTTAACAAAGAAAACTCCTTATGAACTTTAGAAATGAAGAAAACCCAACATTGGATTTTTTAAACTTTTTGGATGTAAATGTTTTATTTTAAACACCAAGGATAACCTTGAAAAATTTGATGCAAAAGCCGATGTTGGAATTTTTGTTGGCTACTCCAACCATAGTAAAGCATATAGAGTTTTTAACAAAAAGACTCTTACTATTGAAGAATCTATGCATGTTGAATTTGATGAAACTAATGTGATTTCTTCAAAGAATTTAGATGATGATATTGTTGAGATAGAAAAGCAAATCAAGGAATCAAGGCTTGATGAAAAGAGCCAAGATGAATTACAACTTCAACAAGAAAAGCTTGAGGAAGTAATTGATTATTCCCAAGATTATCAAAGGAATGAAGGTTTGCAAAAGCTCACCCTAAAAGATCTCATTATTGGTGAACCATCACAAGGTATGAAAACTGGATCTTCTTTTAGGAACTTTTGTAATCATTTTGCATTTATCTCTCAATTTGAACCAAAATCTTTTAAAGAAGCCAAAAATGAGGAAAGTTGGATTTTGGCTATGCAAGAAGAATTGAACCGATTTGAGAGAAATCATGTTTGAGAATTAGTCCCTAGACCCAAATATGACTAAACCCCTTAGTCAAGATAGATTTTGCATAATTAGAAGAGAATTAGGCATGTTGGATATGTCTTAGTTTTGCTTTAATATGATAATCTTTGAATGGTAGCATATTAAGGGGGAGAATATATTTAGGGGGAGTAGTTAATTTGATTACATTTTTTTAATGATAACAAAAGGGGGAGAAATAGTTGGATTGCTTATATTCATAACAAGTGCCATTTTTTTGTTTATTCCTGATTTTATTTTCATTCTTTATTTTAGATATTATTTGAAAGCAATCAATGGTTTGTCATCATCAAAAAGGGGGAGATTGTTAGCCATAAGGCTACATGATAAATTTGATGATAACAATACACATTGATTCATTGTGATTTACTAACATGTTTATTTATGTGCAAGAGTAATATCATTGAAATAATTGTAAAATCAAGAAGAGGCTTATTAAAATGAAGTGTTGAAGCTAAGGAGAAGACTACATGTTAAAGGCACCAAAGTTTAAGAACAAGGTTTGATTCAAGGAATGTGACACATGAGTAATGTTCAATCAATTAGTCATCTATTTCTCTATAGATGTCCAAATGATGTGATTCTTAAGCCTTTGGAAAGCTTGCTCAATTTATAACATTTCATATGTTTTAAAGAAATTTAAATTTCAAGTGTAAGGTTGTCCAAATCATCATGCAAGTTGAAAGACAAATGGAAGTAGCTGATATGAGTATCGAATACTCTTTTGGACATATCTTGAGCTATAAAAATCAAAATAACTTAATTCTTATGGCATTGGAAAGAGAACTTAATGAGGAACATTTCATATGTTTTGAAGAAATTCAAATTTCAAATGGAAGGCAGACATAATTGACATGCAATTCGGTGGACTGACACAGAGAAGAAAAATCAACTCACATGAGCACCGAATGGTGTTTTAGCCATACCTTAAGATAGAGATATCCAAATAATTTGATTCTTAATGTTTTGGAAAGCTGATTCAAATATACAGATCTTTTATGTTTTGAATAAATTCAAATTTCAAACAAAAGGCCGACAGAATTATCATTCAATTTGGTGGACTGACACAAGAAAGAAAAATCAAGTCATATGAGCACCGAATGGTATTTTGGCCATATCTTGAGCTACAGGTATCCAAATGACTTGATTCTTGATGTGTTGGAAATATTATTCAAATGTGAAAATCTTTTATGTTTTGCAGATTTTCAAATTTCAGACAGAACATTGACAAAAATGGTAGACAATATTATGGTTTTTTATGATGGGCAGAAAATTTGGAGTTGGTGTCTTCACTTGATTAAGTTCATCTCATTTGCCTATAAAAGGAGCCATTCCCCCATGCATTCAAGGAGTGCAAGAGAAGCATTTTATCAAGCAAAAAAAAAACAAGAGAAATATCAAGTCTAGAGAGCTTTTATATTCTTTATCTACTCTTTGAAGAGAGTTGTACTTTTGTTGTAGAAATTTTCTTTGTTTTTGTATTGTGGTGAGAGTGAGATCTTTTTGTAAAGGATAAAAGTTATTCTTGAGAGAACTCTTTCCTTGGTGAGTTTGTTCATCAAGAAGAACTCTTGGTGTGGTGTTATCAAGAGTTGAAGGAAGTTGCCTTGGTGAGGTTGTTCATCAAGAAGAACTCTTGGTGTGGTGTTATCAAGAGTTGAAGGAAGTTGCCTTGGTGAGGTTGTTCATCAAGAAGAACTCTTGGTGTGGTGTTATCAAGGGTTGAAGGAAGTTGCCTTGGTGAGGTTGTTCATCAAGAAGAACTCTTGGTGTGGTGTTATCAAGAGTTGGAAGAAAAAGTCTTGGTGAGGTTGTTCATCAAGCAAGTTGTAAAGATTCTACAACTTAGTGGAAAGCTTAGCTCGTGGAGCTAGGAGCCCGTGGACGTAGGCAAGGTTTGCCGAACCACGTACATCGAGTTTGCACTCTCTCTATCCCTATCCTCTTTACATTTACTTGCACTTGTGATTGTTCTTTATTGCCATTCTCTTGATTGCATTCTATTTTCATCTTCTTCACCTTTGTTCTTAAAGAAAGATTTAAATAATTTTGATCTTTCAAGAAAAGTTTTCTAAATCCGTTTTTATAAATAAAAACCCAATTCACCCCCCCTCTTGGGTTGCCATACCTGGGTCAACAATAGTCACTGTTGTGGTCATGTTTACTTGTCTATGTTCCAATACTTATGTCCCTAGGAGTATCATTACAAATCCTCGTGTCCACATATAGGGTTCAGATCATTGTTTACTTTTGCTAGCTACGTCGAAAATGAAAATGTCAAAACTGTGAACATCTTTTGTAAAAATGGCGTATGTGTAAACTGGATGCCTTATATGCTTTCAAATTGGGTTTACCTCCACCGAAAGTCTAATGAAAAGTCAATATTGGATGAAGTTCAGCAGTATGTTTTTGTGGCTTGTTTGACTTTAAATATATGTTTAGTGTTACTGCCACTGGTAAATGACATGGATGCAGAATTTTTTTACTTTTTAATTCAAATATGGACAGATATGTGACTACTAGAACAGCTTGGTTAAATGGTGCAGTTTATAAGGTTGCCAAGGCTGGGCAGGTAGCTGGTACAAAAACTAGAGAAAAGTTTAACCTGGTTGAATCAAACTTGATAGCTAAGGTGAGTTTCCTCCTTTTAGCTTGTTATTATCAAGCTTGTTGCTTTATCATTGTCTACAGTTTGAGTAACTTTAATTTCATTTGCATGCATAATCATACATTTTCTCGTTATACAGGATCCTCCAATTGCTGTGTAAACTGGAAATTTTGTGTTTAACTCCATCGAAAGTCTAATGAAAAGTCAATATTGGATGAAGTTCAGCATTATGTTTTTTTCTCAGATTATAAAATGTTGATCAATAAATCCAACCTGACTTTCAAATGGAATGTGCCCAGGAGTAAAGAGAACACAATCTCCTTTACTCGATTTAATGGAATTAATTAGACTGTCCAACAGTTTATGATGCGTTCGAAACTAGCAAGTATACTAGTCGCACAAGTAATAAAGTGATAAGTAAGATATCGTTCCCACGAGGATTGATTCTAATTGAATTTGTTATTTTCCAGCAACAATAAACTAAACAAGGGGGGTTTTGTTGAATGATTAACTAAATGAAATAAGAATGCAAATAAAGAATAACAAAACAGAAAGTTAATTTGAATGAAAAATCAATGAGAAAAACCTGGTTAAGGGATCCTTCTCTACCACAATATATGGATTTGCGAATTAATCGTAGAATTGTCATCCAATTACAGCATTGAAATTATCAACCGTAGATAACAACAAGCTCTGTTATCCCAATCTTTCCTTACTTTGTTGTTAAACAAAACAGGCTCTTTATTTAATCTCTATCCATTAAACAACCTAGAACAAGCTGTCTAAATTTAATTCAATGGATGCATTACGATAAGAAAGATAGGTTGATCTAAGTAATAAACACACAAGCTCGAATTATTTAACTTAGGTTGTATTCTCCAATTGCAATCTCTGATCACAATTTTGCTATAAGGATTAGAAATTCAAGACAATTACGGATCAAGATTTCTAGTCTAGCAATAGACAACAACCAGATTATATTCAGTTGGTCATTCGAAATACAATCCAGCAAGCAATCATAAGCATTAGATATAGGAAAATACAAGCAACTTCAATTAGAGAATTGGATAACAACTTCTTGCACAATCAACTTACAAAAAACCATATCAAGGGCTTTGAAATCACCCTCAACCAATTCAGATTCAGTTACACATGTTTAAGAACAACATAAATACAATACAAAGAAATTCCAGAATTGAAAAGGAAAAGAAAAACTTAGCAAATCCTTTGAAAATCTCCTTTGTAGATAAATCTCCTTAGGATTGT